>JAVSBU010000035.1:1505930-1527760 GCA_033118015.1 Loricariichthys derbyi
AAAAATAAAGTCCACATTTGGTCCGGACCAAACAAGCGGACCAAAGGACTTTTCTGGTGTGAATACACCCTAACATTACAACACTTGACCCGGGGTTCAGGTCATGCGTTCCCTGACTCCCCCTTTTTTCAAGTGTCTGCAGTCCCTCGAATCCGGCCAGGGGTGCCCCTCACACGACAACATCAACTTTATGACTCTTATTTCCTCATCTTTTAATATTTGACTATGTAAACCAAACTAAATCGAACTACGTGACTCACCCCGATCACGGCTTGTATGAGGGGGCTCTTGCCCTCGTCCTTGTCGTTAACCGAGTTGACGTCGGCACCATGTGCCAGAGCTTCAGCCATGACAGGAAGGTTACGAGCCTGACAGGCTTTATAGAGTAACGCACCGGGGTGCAGCTCTCGCACGTCCTCCGGGTCCGAGGCCTCGGGCTCCAGCTCTGCTTCACCACTCGAATCCTCAGACGCTTCACCCTCTGCGGGCCACACACACACACACACACACACACACACACACACACACACACACACACGACCAAGTTCAAGGTGTTGCCCTCGCTTGTCTTTGCTCCCTGCAGAGGCTGTGATTTGGTGGTTGCTAGGTTGATGGTGGACTCACCCTCCTCGGTGACGCTGTCCACCACGGAGCCCAAGTGAAGAACGTCGGTGCTGCCGTCGCTACTGCCACCCAAACCGCTATCACTGCTGAGACCTGCAGGACCAGAGGGGGCCAAACCGAGGACACGTCACACACCATATTCACATACTGTACGTTATACGACGCGGCACACTGCAGCGTTAGCACTGTTGTTATGGCTGTGCTTGTGATGGGAGAAAATGTTGAGATTTAGCTATACCATTTATACCATAGCATTTCTAATTAATCATCGTTTCTGTTTACATACGAGGGCCATGACAACGTAGAGGGACATTTCGGAGGTTAAGGACTGAACTGCAATTGAAGATGAGAAAATTGGGATTAAAAATGGAGTGAACTGACAGTCATGGCTGGAGGCGGTAACAGTCGAAATGTTTATCAGCTAGCTTAAATAAGGGATGCTACGCACTATAATGAATGCCACAAGAGGAGTAAAACAGTAGTAAATTCTAAGAGTCACTTCATCTTCAGAATGATTTGTCTAAACGCTTTGCTAATGCAACTCCGTATGAATAAAACAGCAGATGCAAGGACATGGCATTGATTTACAAAAGATTAAAAAAAAGGACTAATCAAAAACCCTTGATCAGATCTGAGGTATGCAATGCAGAGCCACAACCATTTTTCTAAAGTGAGGTCCCTTGGTTATGTCATGAATGGTGGTGACTTAGGGAATTAACAGGCAGCACTCTGCCAAGGCTGCAGACACACTTCTAATTCAGCAGTTTTGCATTGAATGAGGAGGTGTGTCCAAACTTTTGACTTTTACACAAATATATATAGAAGTATATTTATAAAGTGATTACTCTTCTTAAGGTGACAATCGGCTATTAAAAAAAAAAGACCCTCTGTGTGGATAAGCTTCTTTCTGTTTGACTTGTGTGGAAGACTTACTGCGAGGTCCTGAGCTTGTATCGAAGTAGGAGAAGAGCGAGTCCAGCTCATCAGGACAGAAGAGTGACTCTCGCCTGAACTTTCTCTCCAGAGCAGCAGCAGCTGATGGAGGACGCAGAGCAGGGGTGTGAGCTCAGTGTTTAAATAATTAACGTTTTAAATCACTAAAGCCACCAGCAGACTTCCTCAGTGACGATGAGGTTTCATTACCTGAGCAGAGAGAGGCTGAGCCTGGGTCCTGTCTGTATTTCCGCCGGGTTTTAGGGACAGTGGTGGCGCTGTTGTGGCGTCGGCACTTTTTTGCCACCCACCGCCGCTCCGATTTCCTGTCACCGTTCACCAGCGGCTCGGCCGTCGCCATCTTCTTCAGAAACTTCTTCTCTACGTACTTGGCTCGGATCCATGCCTCCTTCTCCTGCCTGTCAGGTAAACAAAAACAACTTGACTATCACCGAGTTTTTTCGCATTGCATGTTTTATCCTATATGGGCTGTAATGATGCATCAGTGAATTGGGTTATGTATTATTGTTTATTACACCAAGTAATGTAATTGCATTTTTTGAACACCAAAGGGCGCAATCATACATTATTATCACACACACATCCCATTATCAGTAAGAATCCTTTTTTCTACAAGAAATGTACACATTTTGAATTATTCTTCACAAGTTAAAACTGTTTTTACTCAGTTACGTAAAAGTAAATTAAGTAATTTTAACTAACTTAAGATTAGTTAAGGTGAAGCTACAATACAGCATTTTGTTTATAATTTTAAGCCTCGTTTCCAGCCATTTCTTTTAATTGCAGGGGACTAATTTTTTTTTTACCAAAAATGACACGCTTTATACTTCAGATCACGTAATCGTGAAAACCACCAAATCATAAGCAGAGCATTTAGTCACACCCTTAAAGTTAAACAAATGAGGACAACTGTGCATTAGTATTTACAAAATACGTCAAAATAAATTCATACACTAACAAAGCGTACCACTCTACTACGCTCAGGTCTGACCTGAAAGATGTTCAGCTGTATCTACTGACCTGGGGCTGCTTGGTCCTGGTTTCTTTATGCTCTGTTCTTCACACGTGCCTTCGTAGATGTGGTTGATGACACTGTTTCCCAGCTCACACATCAACTGCATTCAAACAAAGGAGGATTTGCTCATACACCAGATATTTAACTTAGTATTTAGCTACTGGATAAAAAAAAAACTTCTGAAAGTGAGAAATTTCTAAAGAATTACAAAAACAAAGGTAAAACAGAATGAAGAATGAAGATATTTGGTGTTTGAACTCTTCGACTGTAAATCGGCATTAGTTCTCCTAAAGTGTTTCAATCATTTAATCAAAATGGAATAGTTCATTACATTTGCTAGTCCTTCAGATGTTACGGTTGTTGTACGAGAAAAAATGGTGCTGCCAGAAATTTTCTGGAAATCAATTAAATGAAGATAAAAGCTTTAAAATATAAAATACATTTAACAGATTTTATTCAAATCATATAAGATTTATTTTAATAACATGATTGACTCCCATCCATTCAGCATCACGTGATCTCTAATATATTAACAAGTAAATGTCAGGACTGGGTTATAAGGAGGGTCACAGATCAGCCACAAAATTAAATGACCTGCCGAACACTGTGCAGATCCTGTTTGTGATGCCAATTCTCTGACCCAACTGGTTTCCTGTGGTATTTTAATCTTTAACCCTTTAATGTCCTCACCAAGAAAAAAAATAAACAGAAAATTATTTTATTTTAATAATAATTTTATTAAATAATTATTAATTATATATTAAATAAATATTAAATAAAATAATTTTTCCATTGTTTTTTTCTTGTTGAGGACATTTAAAGGGTTAAAATATATATATATTAAAAATATTTATTAAAAATATAGTGACCCAAAAAGTGCTCTACCAAAAAATTACGCAGGATGTTAAAGGGTTAAGTCTCTTATGTCATGATGTGGTGCCTCTGTGGAACTGGACCTATTGTCCTGTACATCACACAAATGCAAAGAGATCTGGGGAATTGGGAAGCCAGGGCAACTCTTTGTCAGGTTCCTCAAACCACTACTAAACCTTTTTGCAGGGTATTTATTATAGATGAGAAAACACACCTTAAGTAGCTCAGGTTCCCAGGAGTCCAAGGTGAGAGAGCGGACTTTGGAGCAATGAACCCCCAAACTCCTGCATAGAGAAAAGATCAATAAATCACATAAAAGCTGAAAAACAAGTCTTACACTTCTAAGAGTGCCATAAACATTCAGAAATTATGACATGTATTAAAGGGATAACTAAACTGCCCGAGACACTGTTACACTCCACCAAAATTACAGATCTGCATGCTTTTCTGAGAACCTGAACAGCTGCCCACACTGTTCTCATCAGTGTGTATTCTATCCACAATCCCTCTGCGTATCCAGGCAACACATTCAGACTCAAAATAGCGAGAACGCAGGTCGCTTCAGTGGACCTCAGAGTAAGAAAAGAGGCTTCAAGTGGGGAGCGTTAATATTCAGGTGGTGTTCAGACCAAGAGAGCGATTATACCATTTATCTATGATGAGATCTGCAGCCAAGGACAGTTTGATACCAAGGAAAATGGCCAAGAAGTGATATTAGGTAATAAAAAGTGACTCAACAGTAAATGCTGCCTCTGCCATAGTGAGTTCTACCAGTCATTAAATATGAGGGCTCATATATTTTTTGGCATAGCTGCTTAGACTCTGAAGGTTTAATCAATAAAGATATGAGGAGTAAACTTCATTCTGTGTTCTTAATGTATTAAATGAATATATTTATATTATAACATGAAGATCAGACCACAATTCTAAAAGTTCATGAACTTTTTCTGCAGGTATGGACCATTTCATTTCCGTTGATGAAAGAGAAGTAGACAGACATTACCATAATCGCATAGTTACTTCACACAGTGATTTATTTTAAATAATAATATTAATTAAAACACAATGAGAAAACATTTAGTACGGTATAAATACAGTAATTCTCAGCTTAGCATCTTTTATAAAACTTTAAATTGACTGGCTGTTCGGAATTGACAACCTTTAGAGATAAAGGACAGATTTTTATTTCCTATTACAATTACAGTAGTTGCAATTGTGTAGCCCTTAGTCATTAAAGTGAAAAGTCTTTGATCAGATGGTCCCTAACTCAGCACGCTTACCTATATTCAATTATCAGTGAATGTGAGCTTTTAGTCAAAACTGTAGCTTATACAGTAAATATGCAGGAAGAGGTGACTTTATTATTCAGATGTTAAAGGTTGGTTACCTATGGATGCCGGAGCACTCGATGCAGAGCAGGATGCCCAGGTTGATGCTGGCCCATCGTGGATCGGCCTGACCGCAGTCGCAGCAAACGTCGTTTCCGGGTACACACTGCACCCTTTGCAGCACGTTTTCGACCCTCACTATGCGCTCCCGCGGCTCACTGGCAGAGTCGATGCTGCTGGTGGAGGGTGATGCAGTCCGGTCCAAACGCTAAAAACACGACACAAATGGTACAGAACAGAAGTGTCAGTGCTGGACTGATAATAGTCCACCTACCAAAAATATCGAGCCATCAACATCCACTATGCAGCATCCTGCAAGCACTAACAAACTGTGCAACAACAGATGGGCTACTGTCACGGACTTTTAGCTCTGGCGTGTTTGAGCCACTTACACCAGAGCAACACGTACTATAGTGTAACTGCAGTTCTGAGAAAATGATCCACCACCCAAGTAGTACCTGCTCAGTGGTGGTCCTGATCATTGAAGAACAGGATAAGTGATTTAACGCAAGCAGAACAACAAAAGGACTACAGTATGTAATTATAAAACTACAAAGCGCTTCTATACGGTAAGCGGAGTTTATAAAATGGACATCGGCTCGGTTTAGACCATCACTCTTATTTTTTGTCGTGCACTAACCTCGGTGTAGTAGCTGTCCGGACTCTCTCTGTAGGCCGAGGCAATGCTGGCTTGCACGGCTTGGATCCAGGACTGCCTGAGTTTCTCTGACTCAGCCTGCAGCATACAGCTCCTGTAACGTACGACGGTCGTCACCATCAAGCCACGACACGCCTGTCCTGGTCAACGTTAAAATATCTGTATCAGTTTAACAGCTCACTTGGAAGGAGACACGACTTCGAAGCAGAACCTCCTCTCGATGTCCTCGCAAGGTTTAACAGAGCAGAGCCTCAGATCCTCCACCACCACGGTCAGAGAGTCCTGCAAGACAAAAACACTTTGAAATACAATATACACTCCTGGGCAAATAAAATAGGCCTAACCCCAAACTGCACAATCTTAAGCTTTTTTGTCTCAACAGCAAAAAGCTGGTCAGGGAAAACATCAAAAATTAAATTTCCGTTTGGTTTCCTTAAACTTTGAAGTAACCTTGCAGCTCTTTACAGAAGAAAGAGTCGATGCTGTTCTGAAAACTGAAATCTGAAAACTGTTTTCCAGTTCATTAATCATCTTACCTGTTTAATCTTGCTCATTTTCTAGCCCATTTTCCCAGTTATTGTATAATGTGAGAACAAGAGAACAAATATTCTCTAAAAGCGTCAAATCTGGACTCTGATCAGGCCAAAACATGAAACTGATGGACTTTTCTTTGTGGGCTTCAGCTGTCACTGCTTTTAAAGTTACCGTTTCAGATTTAAAATCCATAACAGCCCTTCTCTTTACCTAAATGGTGTTTGTATTTTATTATTTAAGCAGCAGCTGTTTCTAGTGTCTGGCTCCATTCTGTGGATCTATAATGTAGAAGTGAGAGCACTCGCCTGGTTTCTCGTCTACTCTCAATGTGAGTACAGCACTTTACCTTTTAGTTAAATCATGCGCTTGAATGAAGGCAATTATGAAAACTTACCTTCAGCTTCTTCTGATACACCAGCTGACTGTTCTGGATGGAGAACCACCGCCTAAAGAGATATGGATAATAGATTCCTGTTAGAGAGACACCTTCCCAATGAGATGAATCTGTACTAACATTACAGCCACGTGGAAGAGATTAAATAACTGTGTGATATAAATATATTGAAAGGTTTGGGCAGCATTGGTAACATGTAATATAGTCATTTAAAGATCATTTGAGGTCCATATAGAAACCTACAAGAATCCATTTGGATATGTCTTTTAATATTTCTAAATGTGGCAAAATCCAAACATTCAGACACGGCAAGTCTAGTTGTCCTCACCTGTTCCACGTCTTAAATGCGTTGCTGGCCCTCTTAAACAGGTAGCCCTCCATCACCACTCCATTAGGGGCGTCTACATTGAACTCCACTTTAGGGTCATCATAGGCAAAGTCCTGTCCGAAAGAGAGCAGAAGCTATAAACAACGAGCCTTCAGCAAAAGCATGAAGGAACTGAGACGATTTGGGGAAGCAGGCTATAAATGATTAATTCCATTGCATCATCGATCCATTCTAAGTAGAACACATGCATAAATTAACACTCTGGCTCTGAAAAGCTTAACATGTTTATACCAAGTGCTGGCTCTAATCACTTACTCTCATCTGATTGAGCTCTGATTGGCATATGAGAATCAGGAAAAGATCTCAATACAAGATCTGGGATGATAGCTTTGGTTAACGAAACTAACACACTCGATTACATTTAAGGATTCTCCCCATTTTTTTGTTTGAGGCTTTATAAACGACTTGAATGCATTTTCACCTTCTGAAACGCCTGCTTACTGTAGTTCATGTTTATCTGTCCTGTTAAATAAAAAATTCTGAGAACACTAAAACAAAAATGTACTCAACACTTTGTACTCACAGATACATTTTTTTCCACAATCTGAGCCACACGCCATAAACAAAGATTAGAGAGAACTTGGGGGCTTTCCTAACACTCAGACTGTTGAGCAAAAACCAAGTTGGTGGGTTTATTTTGGCACTCTGGCTGTACCCACAAGAGTTTTAACATGAGGTCCATTGGCTAACGTCCCCTTACTGGAATATCCAAGCTCTTTTCACCTTTAGATTCTCCATTGTCTCTGAAGCACTGGATTCCAGTGGTTGGTAATATTTAGAAAGGTTTGCAATCCTGAACACAGCCAGGTTCAGAAAAAGTACAATAAATCACTCTGAATTAAGTCCGAAGAAGACTGCTGTAATGTCTCATCATAGTTCTCTTTTCCCTCGCCCAGTATGTAACGTTGAAAGCAGAGTAAACAGAGCCAGACTGTAATTGTTGTAGCACCTATATGTTGTTGAAATCTTCTGCATCTACATAAATGCTGAAGTTGGAAGTCTGGAGTTTGAGTCTGGGGGAATTTCTTTGTTTATCAAACTGTTATCTCAGAGTGTCTGGGCTTTCAGGGTAATCCAGGCCAGGTTTTGTATATGGTTTTCTGGATTTTCACAGGAAGTGCTTCAATGACCTACTGAATAGCCTGATTTTTGAAAATTCACTTCAGGTTTCATCAAGACCCAATCGGTTATCTGGATTTTACAGTCAGGCAGGGCTATCAAATTATGTAGGCACCAGGCGCATTTGCCACCTACTCCACCACTCTGCACTGTCTACTTTTTAATTTAAGTAGCGTAATTCACATTTCCAGCTAGGTGTCAGTCATAACTTATGATAAGGTGCCTGCAACTTTGGCATGCAACCCTGATACTCCAAAACAATTTGAAAGCCCTGCTCAGGGTTTTCCAATTACCCAGATTCTAGAATAATCCATCAGTTTCTAGAATAACATACCAGTCTACTTAAGTAGCAGGGCAGTGCTCTGAGTTGAACCCCAACTTACTCATCACTAGGTCAGGACCTTAACCACTGAGCATCTCTGCAACATTACACTTAAATCCAGATTAAAATGATTCCAATGTTTAGCAGGTGATCTTATCCAGAGACAGATGCTCTCCAAGCAATTGTAGAACAAGTGCCAAACAGTAGCAGTCTGGCTACACTGGGACCTGAAATCCCAACCTTTTGCTGACCAGAGTGAGTAGATCTTGTATGGGACTAACAAGGTGACACCAAAGTCAAATAATCACTTTAGTCTGCAGTTAAGCTGAATGTATAATTAATGCACTTATTTATATATCAATTATGTCTCAATAGCAATGAAATAAAGTCTGAAACCCACCAGTGTGATGTCCAACCTGCCTAAGAGCTTCAACTTCACGATTTTAAAGTATTCCCAAATCATCCTGCGTGCATGTACTCGCAATTTAATTCTCAACGCTCTGTTTCTGCATGTTTAATAACGACGAGTTAGGTGAAAGGCTTCAGCAGTGCCAGCCCAACTCTGAATGCGCGGCGCTGATGGAGCCAGTTGCCCGCATGCGCGCCTACACTAGCAGCGCCTCAGAAACGGGCTGTGCGCCAAATACAGTCAATAGTTCTGAGCTGGACACAGACCCGTTCTCATAACCTTTTTTTTATATTGATCCACTTGATTAAACAAAGTCAACAAAACCCCTGCATGCATTAAAAACCACGATGACAACAAAATTAAATCTAGAATAATGACAAGTGCTACTCTGCATAACTACCTTCTTATGCATGATCAAAAAAAGCTGCTTAATCATGGCAAAAAATTCATATATCAGTTTTTTTCTGTGCAGATATTGTGTAGCTTCCTTTATATTTAAAATAACAAACATATTTAATCCTGGTAACCAAGTGTTTGAATCCCTGAACCACAAACACCACAGAGCAGCTTAGTTTATGTTTTGGTGGTTTGCTAGTCAAGTAGCGAGACAGAAACTGTAAATGCTTTCTGTTCACTCAACGCTAGATTTTGATGTGGTCTTTTGATAAGCCTAAAAATCATGATATTTGTGTGTGATTCCCCAGCCCTAATCCAGAGCCACCTGATACTGAGTCATTGCCTCTTTCCAGTGAATGCTGTGCAATTGAGAAAAGATTAAATAAACTAAAAGCTTTAAAAAAGGTGTTAAGTCCCACCTGAGCATGAGCAAGACCTTCTCTGCTTAAGTCTGACCCATTTATAAAACAGTAGTGAACATGAAGGTCTTAATATAGCACACAGACTCACAAACTGACATCACTGCTAACTTTGGGCAGTAAACACCCGGACTTTAAATAATAAGCTAAACTATTCGGCCAGTGACTTGGCAGTTCAGTTTATGTCCTGGTAAACCACAACCCTGAAAGGGAAAGTTAGAAGTTTCCACTAAATGCACCAGATAAGCAAACTGCTTCGGCGTCTACTTTAGCCATAAGGCCAATAATGGCCAGAGTTATGTAAATTTGACTTTTCAATCCATTTTTAATTTCCATAGGGTTCTCCATGCTTGTACTAGACCCGTCAGTGAAGGTAAAGTACACCATCGCAGGAGGATTTTCTAATCCTCCTACAATCAGCAGAAAGATTTAATTCAGTTATGCGATTGAAACAATACTATAATAACAGGAAAAACATAGAGGGCCCTTAACATACCACAGTTTACATGTGTTTTGCAAATAAACAGATGTGTTACCTGTACAAATGAATGACGTTTACACTTGTAGGACTATATCCTTCACTTGCAAGCTAATAAAAACGACTCTCAAGGCTGTGATGGTCTCCATTAAAGCAACACTTCACCCTTGGTGGAGGATGCACCATGTCTGTAGAGCTCATTTTGTACTTCTTCTATTAATAGCAGTCAGTTCTGGTTATATGATCAAATTTAGCATGCAGTCTGTTATACAGGCTCCAATGACACATCCACAGGTTTAGTGGGACAGAATCCGTCTCTCGACAGAATGATACAAGTTCACGCTTCACTAGCTTCATCCAGAAGCCTATATTGAACTGTTATTCAGACAGGACATCGATCACTGATAGAGAATCAAAGCTCCAAAACAGGCGGAACGTTTGTGTTTGACAAGAGGAAACCACTGGGCAGAAGAAATACGACAGCATCAGCGTCAGGGCGCATTATTGCTGGAGGGATGTTCAGTTTCACCAGTTAAAAAGCTTACATTATATAAGACACTCTTATTTCTCTACGAGCAGTCATGTTTGAGCAGTTACACAACCAATGGAAACACCACTGAGATTTAACAGACCGGTCGTTAATTATTTATATGCCCTTCATAGCAAACACACTTCTGCCTATTTTACTGACGTGCACATTTACAGCAGACCAGGCTAGAAAAGTAGCCAGAGACATCTATAGCAGCAAAACTGTGTTACAGTGCCATAGATGTTTTTGAGTAAATAGTTATTGGGAAGAAAAGCTTCAATCAAACGTAAACAAAACGTTGCGATACGCATTTAATTTTTTTAAAGTGACACAATCCCAAATTCATTGATCAGCTGCATTGTGGGAGAATCCCTTGTCTGCTTGTATTACCAAAGACCAAGCCATCCATACCTGAAGGAGCCTCTGGCAAGGCAGGACCCGTTTTTATTAAGAACCAGTTTTTATTGCTATGTCAATGAACGGATTCACAGACTAGGAATTTGCTTTGGCACAAAGGTACACAGAGAGCACCAGAATGCCGTGGCAGCCGTACTTGGTGCCAACTTAAGCTAGAAGAAATACAGAGTAATACATGGGGTGAGTGGAGGAGAGAAAAAAAAAACATCCCCAGACTATGCTCATTAATGAGTACAGTTTGGGAACTGATTAAACACCTCTGCACAGTTATACACAAATACACATTACAACATGAAGATCAAAACACGCAACAGGAATAAAGCAATGAATGTGTAAAATGGGTAATAGGAGTGTCTCTGTGTAGTGCACTTCTGGGGGATTGTTTATGTTCCAGCAATGACCTTGGCAGAAGCCCATGCTGATATGGAGCCGAAATTGTCCAGTTCGTTTAAAATTGTCTAGGTTTAAATTGTCCAAATAGTCTCCGAGACGATCCAAACGCCTCTGCAAAGCAGCCAGCCTCTCCAAGAGGTGAAAAATCCAACACAGAGCGGGCAGGGGTTTCTGGTTGATACCTCTTTCTCAGACATAACCTGTATATCACCTGACCTGGCTGGAAAACACTGCCATGACTCAAACCTGGCTCATATAGCTCATGAGGCCACTGTTCCAACCAAGCAAGTCTTCCAGCAAGCAGAATAACCAAAATAAAGGTCCAAATTCAGACACAAATGGTTTAATGACCAAAGAATCTTGACCACCTACTTCTAAAGTTGTTTAGGGTCATACCTGAAACTCTGACACCCTTGAGTGTATAAATCCTCATAAAATCACAAAATCTATTGTCAGAATCATCACCACAATCAGCTAGAGTTTGGTATATCATCCCACAAATATGAGAGGAGAATGAATGAATGCCATCTGAAAGGTAATGACTGACCTGTAGTAGAGTCTGCATGGTGAAGTTCATTCAATTGTCCCACATGGAGGGGTTGAGAAAGAGAATAATCATTAGATAATAAACAAAATTTTAGAAATCATATTGCAAGTCTAAAGTTCTTGTATTGCGAATACACAGTAGGGGCCAAAAATATGAAACCACTAATAAAACTAAAAATCATATAAAACAATACAAAAGCATAACAATTTAAGTGAAATCCCTGATGAGGTTTTAGGGCAGAATACTGTAGAGAAAAATCTATGGAATTGAGCACTCAGACGTTTACCTCGGACTGTGTACTTATGTCTAGGAACGTATGAAAAACAAAAGCTAAACTAAAGCTAAAAAATGAGCAAAAACTCATTAGGAGAAAGAAGTGGACAGACATGCTGGAAAACAGGCTGGAATTATTTGACAACATCCTGGACGAAGTCTAGACTTAGTCTAGACTAAGGCATTTTATTTTGCTGTAATAATACCTGTCACAAAACACAGAATCTACATCTCTATTAAAGCCCATGGCAATGAGCTTTAGGAAGCTTTTTGATTGTGGTCTGCTGTTCACTGTTATTATCTCCAAATAGAACATGACTTGGAGAAATATAAATATCTAAGAACACCAAGCTATTGGATTGTGGCGGAAAAGGAAAGTAGCTGTCAGGGAGGCCAAGGATAATCTCAGTCTCAGCTTCCATCTGCTTCTCCTGTTGTGGCTCGGCATGGCAACAGAGTAAGAAGGTCAGGCCAGATTTCTCGATCTCTGGCAACAGAGATCTCCTGGAGGAACAAACCACCTGTGCAATACAATCACTCCGGCAGGTCCTGGTCTGAGCTGGTATCTCCATCCAGAGGGACGTGTCCAAAACAGCTCTAGCATACGCTGACCATGAGGATCCCTGCGTCATGCCCAAACCACCTCCTCTAGATACGCTCTATTTAGAGTCTATTCTGAACGATGAACTAGTAACCCTCTCATGGAGAGTAAATCCAGCAACCCTGCTTAGGAACCTCATTTCTGCTGCTTGTTGTCTCAACCCTGGTAACAACCCAAAGCTCACGACCATAGGTAATGATTGGCACATAGAGTAACCGGTAAAATAAAAACAGCTTCCTGGGGGTTGGGACTGTCACCAATCAGCAGTGCCCCCACATGTCAGCTGGCCTTCATGCTTCAAAGACCCGCTACAGAGCATTCAGGAATCTGTAAAGGTCTCTCATAATTCTTTTCCTAAGACAAATATACGATGCTCTTGATAAGAGAATCTGCCAGCTGACTACACAGAAATAAAGAGGGATCCGTACCCATTGCTGTATCGTGGCATGTTTGTGCTCCATTTCTCGCTTCTCCATCGCTGAATCAATCACCAGCTGATCCAGCTACAGATACAAACCGACCAGCGTTAAGAGATTTTAAAAACCGAGCAACGTTCATCTCACTACTTGGCATAGCTTTATGAACTACACATCGCTCAGCAAGTCGTTTACATATTTAGCTCTAAATCTTGTGGTAAACAGGCCCCACCCACAGCTTCCACCCATTAGACGTCCACCTTGGGTCTACCTGGAGGCTTTCCTTTAATTACTTCCCCATTTTGTTTATACTTGCACCACAAGCTGATTGGTAACATCTATCATCTTTTGCCACACACTGTGCTGGATTTCCTACTTGAAATAGTTTTATAACCCTTTCCGTTGTTTTAGTGGACAGCTCTTGTTAGGGCCATGTTTTCTTTCAACAGCTCATTATTTTCTGTATGCACTCCTTTTAGACTGCAGACCAATTAGAAATTTTTATATTTGTGTCGGTACTTGTATTAAAAATTATATTTTCAACTTCTTATCAGTGTTGATTTCATTAACGAAAACTATGATGAAAAATATTCGTTAACAACCTATTTTTTCACAATGACAACGAGACAAGACGAGGGCTAAATAAGGAATAACATCTAAAAACGAAAACTATGATGAAATATATTACACTAATCGTCCACAAATGAAAATGAGACGATAATGTCCCAAATCTATTTTTCACATTTAAGTCATTTGTGCCTTATAACACATACAGATCCTGCAATGGCCCAGTCCCAAATCGCTCCCTATGGCCTACAGAGTGTAATTACAGCTCAAATCTAAGGTCTCTAAACCCTTTGGTGACATCAAGAGGAAGAATGGCTATAAGCACATGTGTTTGGGACAGAGCCCGTTTCTCCAACAGCATGCTCACTGTAATTTACAGCTTGTAAAGCTGCTTTCATCATTTTGGATGTTAAATTGTTAATTGTAACAGCTTTTAACCGGTTGCTTATAAAATTTAGTAATAAGTAACATCTATAATAGTACAACATTTAAAAATGCATGACTAAAAATTAGACTATTTATTTGATTAAAGGTATACAAATATTTTAAATTTTCGTCGAGATAAACTAAAACTAAAAATTAAATGAGTAAATCAAAATTAGCTGCCAAAATTAACACTATTTCTTGTAGAACAAAAATCACCTTTACAGTGGAATTACAAGTGACGTGCATTCTGTATGTTAAATGAGCCCTTCCAATGAAAAAACGTATATGTGACATTTTTTGCAGAAAAACACTTAGTTGTTTGATGTCCTTTATTTAATATTCACCATTGCTACAACAGTTTGTCCATTAATTAGGACTGTGATGTAAACCTTAAATTGTGCTCACACGGAAAAACCTTTTATCTCCGCTGTCAAAAATGAACAGACATGCAGTGGTACTAATAAAGTGCAGCTGAAGAAAGTCGGTTAAATATAGGGAAAAAAAAGAAAGCTGAAAATTAACACATGGAAAGAGACAACAAGAAGATGTTGCGCACTGCAGGGAAAAACCAGGGAAAAGTCCATCGAAAGACGTAGCGGAATAACCATATAAGTCGCCTATAGGCTATCATGAAGCTAGATGCTATATTGATTTTGTTACATTACTCCATTCTTTATGGACCTTATATAAAACTACACATACATCGTAACATTAATATACCGCTATACATTGTGTTTACGCATAAACGATTACGAAATAAAATGAAAACGAAATAATTAAAATAAAGCTCAGAACTAATATATTTGTCAATGTCACATATACTGTTTTTCTATTTTGGCAGCGGAGATAAACTGTTCTTCCACATTCTATATAATAAAAGCAATAATAAAAGCAATAATAAAAAGCACTTTTATAAGTGTGAAATATAAGAACCTTCATGAATGAAGAAATACAAGTCTACATAAAGTACATTTTAGTTTTTTAATGTAAAAAATGTTGTCCAAATGAAAAAAAATAAATAAATTGATTTCTCTGAAACAGGAGAAATGGTTCTTATATGGTTTTTCGTTGGAAGGACTCAAATGTCTCAGCCTCGCTGTATGAGTCACACCAGCCAGAATGATCAGCTAGTAAACTAGATTGTGACGTTCCAAAATATCTTCCAAGTTAGTCTGTTTAGCTTCCTTGAAGAACTGCGAGATTTAAAACGGAAGCAGTCAGAATATGAATGCTACTCACCTCAGCAGCCAACTTCTTCATGTAGGGGTCGATCTCATCTAGGAGGTGATAACCCTGCTGAAACAGTGAGTACTGGGCGTGCATGTATGACAGCATCTGCACAGCGGAAAGAAAAACAAGATCTTAATGTCAGGATCGAGCTCCGTTTTAACCGCTTTTGTCCCACATCACCTGCATAACTTCTTTTGACACTTTTCTCCTTCCACAGCTAGCTGTAAATGGCCTCACTATATTCATTTCTCATTGTTTCAGTGCTTCTTTGTCTGGTTTGTGCTTTTGTTTAAGCTTATGTGCTAGTCCTGTGGTCTGTATTTACTAGCCTTAACCTTCTTCTTGGTTTTCCAATCACCAGCATGACCAGTAAATCAGCAATTTATCTAGCACACAAACTGGCTTAAACCAGTAGAATGTGTTGTAGCACTTACTGAATCTAAGATCTCAAATTTCTTCTTGGCCTGTAGGACGTTGATCTGAGGAGAAAGAGCAGGATGTTGACAGTTCTGGATTTGTAGCATATTGATATTTAGACCTTGTGTACACATGGCTCTTAATGTCAGTAACTGTGCTCATGTCACTTCTTAGGTAAAAAAAAAAGCTTATTTGTTAGTCATGACGTGAAACATGCTGTAACAGGTAAATGATTATTATACTAAACGTGGCCTATCAGTACCTGCAGCACATAGTCGAGAGCCAGATGGCGGTAACACTTGCGGGTGACGTTGAGGCTGCCGGTGGCTTCCTCCACCTCGTGCGGCTTGTTTCTGGGTGCCTGAGCGTTCTTCACCTGAGCCATCTCCAGGTCCTCACGCACTTTATCAAAGTGCTTCTTAGTGTCCTTAAACTTTCTCACATCCCTAAAACACACAGACACAGTGAAGATTCAGAGGGGGGTGAGTGACGCCAAGCGAGTTAAGAAGGCAATGAAAATGCGATGAAAGTACGTAACCTTGGAGTTCAAATATATCCTGTAAAAACAGAAGAAAGACTCGGCGCACAAGAGAAATACCACAAGCGAAGAAACATCAACGCACCACGATCAGCTTAAAACAGTCAGAACAGGCTGGACTTTTCTACAGAAGGAAACTGAAATCAACTTCTCAACAAAAATCCAAATTAAAACGTTGGGTTCCCAGTTTGGGCAGAAAAGCTCAGAAAATTTCCCACAATGCCACAAGTTTCCTCACACCATTAAGCTCATATGTTTGACTGAACAGAAGAAACCTCAGGTTACCAGGCTCTGTGATTATTCACCAGATTATCTTTCCAAAGCAGCACGACCGCGGGTGTACTACGCAAAAACTAAAATAATACTACCAAGCTACTAATGTTAACAAATGACATTATTAAGCAGGAGCGGAAAACAACGCGCATTTTCTTGAATAAGTTTTCAAACAAAAATACCTGTAATAACTAAAAAAGGTAACTAAAAACAAAGTTTTAAAACTCTAAATAAATTTCACAAGCTCTACCGTAGCTTTGACATATTTTACATATCAAAGTGACAGGATTCCATTGCTATTTCTGACAATTCCCAGCATAAAAATGAGAACATAAAGAACGTTAGACTGCTGTAGTTAAAAGACATTTAAATTAGTTTTGCTTGTGGGGTGCCCTCTGGTGTTAAAAAAATGCAATTGCATTAGATGGCATAAGAAACAAATATGCAACGTCGTCAATGCACACTGTGACATCCTTACACCCACATTAATAAGCAAGTGACACACAACAAACTGCAAATACACTACAGTGAGAAACTTGTACTTACTCTTTGACAAACGTGTGCAGCTGTTGCTTCACAGACCTCTGAGCCTGGTCGAATAGGATCTGAAACACAAAGGAATAACGATTATTAAGTCGCTATGTTTGCCTGTGTCAGAGGGAGGGTAGGGCGGGAGCGCTCTGCTTCATCAGTAGGGGTATAATGATGCACTGTGCTCACGATTCAAGAAGGTTTAAATTTATCATGATTTATCAATTTTATGCTTGATAATACACATTCCTTTATTTCAGAAATGTAAACAACAAAAAACAATGCACATATTCTTGTACATGTTAAAAAATTCACTAATTTAAAAAAAAAATACTTGAAAGATTTAAAATTATAAACAAAATGCTCTATGGTAGCTTCACCATATCTTAAATCCCAACCATTTTTCCTTAGAGCCCTGCCTTCAAGTATTTCAGAAAAGCTTAGCTTTGTAAAGCTCAGCTCTGTCCTTACTGTCTGACTTCCTTAAGCAGTACAGCCCATTAAAAACAAATCGTTCAGATGAGATCCACCTTTAAGATCACTCAGAATTTACAGCCATACAGAAAGGAACCTTTCAAGTATGGCAGAGGATCTGTGATGCTGAGGAACTTTTCTCCTCTTACAAAAGCCCTGAGAATCTCATTAAGGTGTCTCATGAAGAACTAACAAACAGGTTTGCTTTTACCAACAGAGGGAGCTCAAGCACAGATTTCATCAAGGATACAAACGTATGGGGTTCCCCAGCCCTCCCTCCTAAAACCGACCCGGTTTCCTTCTCATCAGCTCATTCAAATTCAGCACCACACACTCTGTTAGAAGCAGTCTGCTGAACGGCTGTGCCACACTGCGGTGACTGCAGCTAAAATAGGTCAATAGTAGAGTGGCAGAGCCAGAGAAAGGTATGAAGGGCTGAAACAAAAACAGATAATAATAATAAATGAGCCAAGAGTGAATACTGCTTCGGCTCCAGCAGCTTTAAGCACCTGCCGTGTTACAGTTCTATTAATCACAAACACACACACAGTGTATTTATCTGGCAGGACGGAGTCAAGGCTTGTCCAAGATTCTGTTAGAATCAGAGTTTTAATTCGGTGTATTTAGCAGACTCCCGAATCCAGGGCATCTTGCAGCTGATACAAAGTACAGTCCAGAAAACTGGGGATTCAGACTTTGCTCCAGGACCCAACATCGGCTGCTCGATTAAACTGAGATGTTCAGATTGCAGGGCGTGTGGAATTTCTTGTTTGAATAAAAATAATCAGATACCAAATCTGATGTGTGTCAGTCAGCGCTGTATCTAAATCGGTTGCTTTGATGATGAAACCGAGCCGTCGACCCTGAATAACATAGAGCAAGTTAGTGATATAAACCTCCTGATTCCACAGGCTCATGACTTATATAAGAGCAACGTCCAACCACAGTTCATTTTGTGCAGCCACGTTCTCACACTGAGCAGCAAATTTCTTCATTTATGGCTTTTATGGGTGGAAACGTCACAATCTACATCGCAAAAACAGATGTCACGCGCATTCTCTTTATCATGCCATTTAATGCAATTACGTTTCTGAACACCAGAGGGCGCAGTTATACGTCGTGCATAAACTCGTAAAAACTCATTTTCTTTAAATTGCATTAAACTAAAGATTCTTCTTGTTTAAAGAAAAGTACAAGAAAAAAGGTATCCTTCAGAAAAAAAAAAATATTTAAGATATGAAGCTAAAATAGAGAATTTTATTTAAATGTTTCAACCTGTTCCTAGCATTTACAGTATTTTCACGACTATAAGGCGCACTTTAAATCCTTAAATTTGACCAAAAATCGACAGTGCGGCTAATGTATGGATTCTGGTTGTGCTTACTGATCTGATACCAATTAGAAGCACTGCCATGATGCACTGCTAGATGGCAGTATAAACGCAATATATGCAACACAAAACTCTGTCAAAATGTTTTAGAATGGCTTTGCTAAGCAGCGAAGCCGAAGTGTTTGTTCTAGGAGCATTACGGTGACAGAGTCAGGGTGTTTGTTATGAACTCAAAATGGCGTCCGTTAACAGACTTGCTTATGAAGTGGATTTCAAACTCAAGAATATAAGGTAGATAATAGAACATGGAAATAGAGCAGCTGCGAGAAATTTCAACATTAATTAATCAATGGTGTGGAAGTGGAAAAAGCAAGAAGATGATTTGCACCAAACACCAAGACTAAACAGAGACGACCAAACGCTATGAGTTTCAGAGAGAACAAAACACAATGGCCACAATTAGAGGACGTTATTGAACAGGGAACAGCAGGTAGAAGAGTCTCTACAGTCTCTATTCAAACTTTCACTAAGGACTGAATAATCACTAAACAAATAAATAATAGCAATGAGACTCGGATAATGAGAGAGATTTGGACATGCTTGCTGCTGAAATCGCTCCACTGTTTACATCAGACACTGAGGATGATGGACTTAATGGATTTATGGAGGAGGAATGAACTGAAAAACTGAGTGTATTGTTTTTTTTTTTTACTTTATCTTACAACCGAACAATGTGCAATGCTCTAAATTAGAGTTAATGTGAAGGAGTTGATTAAAGTTGGACTTATGACTGTTTTGTTTCTCTGAATGCACCTTATAATCCGGTGTGCCTTATAGTCGTGAAAATACGGTAATTTTAAAAAACATTAAAACCTTATTTTTAAAAAAGTGCCTTTTTTGTGTTGTTACACTTCAGAAATTGTAAAGAAAATCAAATCATAAACTCAGTCTAATGAATCATGAGTGTACCCTTCTACTCCTGATGGCTTTATGTCAATAAGTACAAGAAAGTCACCCAAAACAGTTTAATATATCTCTAATTATTGGATCGGTTTGGATGAACAATATCCATTCTCACAAGCCTTTCAATGGGAGTGTCAGCGTCTGCACTTAAACCGTTTCTGTGTTTTGTAGAATTCTTGTCTCTGTTCATTTTTTTCTCCAAGATCCAACAATCAGGAGGGATTTTCCTCTGCTGGATCAGAGCGAGTGTGAGATCCAGCAGCGTTCACTCTCCCCTCCATTATCCCTCAGCATAATCCCTGCACTGTGGCCAAATATTTTGCAGGAAACGTTTTATGACACAAATCCCAGGGAAAATCCCACGTGAACTCTGCACCGGCCCTTCACCTTTTCACCTGGCCTGCTTCACATCATTCTGCAACTTGTCCTTCTTACTTTCCTTCCTTTCTATCTTTCCAGCTCCAAAATGTCAAAAAGTCAGGAAAATCGCACTATGATTTCCTATTCTTACTCTGGAAAAACAGGTAACGTGTAACATGTTATGCAAACATCTGAGCACTACGGGTCAAGTGACGCACTTTGTTGAGCTTCACAAAAAGTAAATATGACATGCATGTAGAGCGCTGTGCAAAAGTATTAGGCCACTAATGGATTTTAGTTTAAGCAACAGTATAATGACCCTCCTCAGCTAGCATAGCGCCTTAAACATGAATAAAACACATTAACTAGTAGGGCAAAATCACTAATCTAAACTATTTTATAATATAGTATTAAATATCTCATGTAATTCATTGAATAATGCACCGAATGTGGAAAAACAAAAGCGATTAGTCACGACCACGTTTTTCCTCACTCGGTTCCCAGTGCATAAACATTTCCTTAATACTGAATAATGTGTGAGAAACTCGATGTGAGAAAAACCTACTGCACATTACACGATATAATCTGTGCAATGCGACTGTTACTCCATTAAGTTCATCTCTCTCTGTGTAATGGCACGGCAGAGGGAGGGTCAAACCGGGTCACTGCACCTTTCGTCCCGTGTTAACCTCGACCATTAACCTCGTTTGTTGTCCTTGTGTAGAGAGAAAGCATCTGATGCAATTCAGAGATGATCCTTCACCTCCTGAGCATTCAATATCGACTTGAAGCACTGCAGATGAAAGGGCGACGATGCTAAGCTAACGGACAGCGTTAATGAAGAATCACTTCAGTCCAACCCATCAGACATCACAAGCCGCCTCCTTCTCATCTCAATCAAAGCTGACGATTAGCTAAAGCTCACCGTTTCTATTCCATGATCATGTTCGATTACGGGACACGACGACATTTAGAGCCTACATGATGAATCATTGATGAGCGACTCCAGATCTGCAGTCTGGGTTTAATGGAGTAGGTTCTACAAGCACGTCGGTGTTACAGGAGGACTCACATTTCACTGCAATAAGAGGAGAGGAACAGAGCAGGACGTACCATGTGGTAGTTCACGATTTCCTGTAGACTCTCACCACACTTTTCTAAGCATTCCTAAAAGCAAATTAAGACAGTTATTAACTGAAACTCGATAAAGCTGCGATAACAAAACAGCAGTGTTTATTTTGCTAACAAAAGCCATTTTCAATACATTAATCAGCCTAAGACATTTGATATGCTCTGACCAGCATGAAATGTGATAGAAAGGCCAAAAAAAATTTTTAATAAAAAAAAAAAATATATATATATATATATATAAAATGTATACCTCTCTTATGGAGGACCAAAGTGCTCAAAAAATTATATAAGATAAAAATTAATTGATTAAAAAAAAACAAAAATTACTTGTTTTACAATGTTCCGTCACTTATCGGGGGGGGGGGGATCTGTTCCAGACCCACCCACAATAAGTACATTTCTGTGAAGTATCGACACTATGCTTATTGTAGTAGTTATACAGT
>JAVSBU010000035.1:1561214-1572975 GCA_033118015.1 Loricariichthys derbyi
TATATATATATAATACAAAGTAAAAAGTTTCTTGGAAAGCTCTCCAGTAGAATTTGTCATCTGATCTTTTTTCTTGGATCCACTGCAGTATAAATGGATGAAAAGCTTTTTGGGTAATAGCTATTTACAAAAAGTAAATGAACCATTTGCTTCAGAAGGAACTTGGCACGTATTCAAATATTAATGATACAATGATTTAAGGATCTTAATTCCATAAAACTGATCATTGTTCCCCAGCTGCTTTCATGCTCATTTATGATATGCCCTTAAATAATAGGCTCGTTATCAAACACATATATTAATGAGAACATGGTCTGGTGATGATATAAATCTCACAACACTATTTGTTGCCCAGCTGAGTCATAGGTTCCTTGTGGAATATTTGGTTTAGCTTGCTTTCTACACATAACCTTTAATCTGGAACTATTTTCTATATGAGCATGTGCTAAGAAATTGATGAAATATAATGGGGGCACCCCTTATCACAGACCCTGCCAGCAGTACCTGAGTGGGCCTAAGGGAAACCCCCAGGGTTATGTGTAATGTAACTCAAACCTCACCTCTACATGGGTTAGAAATAAGGCTTGCTTTGCAGTAGAAAGTTGCTCGTTCAGGGGACAACGTAGACCACTAAAACTGTCATGATGTTTGGCCTGAACCTGTCTTTTCTACAATTATTTTAGCCATTTAAAAAAAATCAAGTATATTACAATACTTATATGTCAAAGTTAGATTCGATTTACGATTTGATTGCCAATAATTATTTTAACCGTGCTAATCCCATTTTCGCTTTTATTTGAGATATTATATGGAGCACAAATAGCCCATAGGGAATAGAACTGGCGACTTCAATAGTTGATTTTGGACACTTCCTTATTCTCTTCACTTGTTACCGTACAACAGCAGATTCTGTTACATAAACGGCTCCATTGGCTGGATCAAGATAACAGCTTACACAGGTTGTTCCTTATTAAATGAATAATTAGCATTAAAAATGTAACGATCTATGATCTGTGAAATGTTGTGATGCAGGAAACAAGATAAGATGAGACAAAGCTAGTAAATTATTAAAAAGCAATGATTACACTCTGGTGGTTTATGTTGCCCATTCATAATAATGTGTGTAGTGTTATTTTAATAGATAGCTGCTCTTTATGATCAAATAGGAGAAAGTTAAACAGACAGGATAATTAATGTGATTAAATATTTGAATCATCTGCATTTAACACATACAATAATCTATGTCTTATTCTCTGTTAGAAATAAGGTTTAATGCATTCATTACATTACAACCAAGATTTCCTAATGCTACTATGGGTGTGCGTAGGCTTAGAGCACATAATTTATACTAACTTAAATAAAAGGGCTGCCACAAATTGAATAAAAGAGGCTTAAAAGTATTAGGACAGTCAGCTCTGGTACAAAATTCAGAAGGTTTGCAGGAGTCTTTTTAATCATACAGTTGAATGAGGACTGAGAGCACTTACCCTACATTGCAGTGTGCTGCAGTCAGCACCCAGTACTTGTTAATTAAAGTGCCTCCACAAAAATGCTGTCCAACAATGGTCTGAATGGACACCATGTACTTGATGGAGTAGGGTGCTGGAGCATAGCCTCCTATTATCCGACCCTGCATTGTCTGCTGGCCTGGAAAACAAAATGGTTGAATAACATGGTATAATTCATTCTAGCACCCTGTAAGACAGAATTTGTCGCGTTTTGGAAAGCTTAAAGTGCAGAATTCTTCAAGTGGCATGAAAATCTACAGAGTTTACAAGCTACTGACAATTGCATGTTCTAAGATTGTATATATTTTATAAGGATTTATAAGGCTGTAAATATAAGCTCATTCAACAAAAAATAGTCACCTGTCACTGAAATAGCCTATAATACTTCAAAGATCAATTTGATATGGACTGGATAAGCTTGCATCAAAAATTGCACAGGTCAGCCATATTTCCTGGATACCTTCCCTGGCATCTTACTTGTTGTTCCAGGTAATCCCACAGGTTTAAACGGATTCCCAACTGGAGATTTTGAGGGCCAGTCCAGATGTGTGACAACGAGATTCATCTGATAAGATCATCAACAGTCCAATTTTTGGTCTTTTCGCCCACTTTATCTGGGCAACTTTGTGAGCAGAAGTGAGAAATGGCCTCTTGTGTGCTACTCTGCTCCATATGTTTGTGGTATGCAGTTATTTCAGTGCTCTCTCAGAAACTGGTTGTGAAGGAAGTCATTTTTATTCACAAGCTGTGAAATACAATTGCTTGTATTGTAGGACTGTATTAGTTGTAAATCATTCTGGATTAGGGCGTCTGCTAAACATAAATATATTTGAAGGCATGTGTCACGACAAGGGTCTATTCTTCGTGGCATATGGTCCAATAACCCCTCCTCCAGTGGCGCGGCGCCACAGCACGTTCCTAATTAAGATCAGCTGTTCGGAGCATTATAAAGAGTCTGGAGAGGATCTAGAGTTCAAGCGGCATTGATTGGCATATCGCCGGTTACGTTGGGATGGTGCGCCGCTCGCACTCTGGATCCTTAGGTAGTGGCACGCTGTAGTGGAGCTGGCGATGCTACTGTGGTTAGTCTAATTCTTGTGTCTGGTTTTCCGTGATAGGTTCTGTTGGCGAGGCACGTCCCGGCCCTGAGTTCCAAGCTCTAGGAAAGAAGGTACCACCTGTCCTTCGCACAGGACAGGTGGAGTACGGGCTGGAGCCCCGAGGTATGTCAGACCTAGCAGACAGTCTAGGGACATACTAGGTGCCCCAGTGTTCGGGAGGCACCAGGCTCCGGTCGGACAGCTGGCGGGAACGAACGGTCAGGTTCCCAAGCACGTCCACGCGGGATGTGGCCAGTGGCGTCGACTGGTTGGGTGCGCGCTCTGCACTAGTAAAAGCATTGTCCAGCGGCGCCAGTCCACCGTTGAGCAGTGTTCTCCTGCCTGGGGTTCCCCGGGGCTTCCCCGGAGCGGCCTATTGATGGGACATGCGCTCGGTTCTCCAGTGCATCCCAGTTCGCACCGGTCCCCGGGGGTCAGTTATGTTTGGTCTGGTTTTGATTTGTTTATGTTTATTAATAAAGCACTTTTATTGGTTTCACTGTCCTGCGTATGGGTCCTTTTGTGTTAAATCCTCCGAACGTGACAGCATGTACCCTGAAGAGGGCACCAGTCCATTGCTGGGGTTGTTGTTGCTAAATGTGTCTTATTTCAAACTTCTATTCATTTATAAATCTAGATCAAGGTTTGCAAGAGCCTGTGGATATTCCGCTGAAGTCAGTATAAATATTACTGTTCCTGTATGCTATTTTCTCAATGGCTGTCAATTATTTGTAACAAATCAAACTACTTTGAATAGATAAAAGTTTGTGGACACCCCTTTTATTCTATTATTTTTAGCAACACTCACCTTTAACACATTCATAATATAAAGCAGACATTTCTGGATTCTCCATAGACAAGCAGGGTTGTACTGATGCCCCAGTGACAATATGACACTTTTATACGTTTCCACTTCCAACAAGCCAGTTAATCAACTTTCTGTCATAAATCAGAATACATGCTAGCTAGATAACTGATATGTCTTTTCAGTCACTCGACTCACAGAATTGGATTGATCAATTGGATTTGTATGGCTAGCTATATCTCCAGCTAAGTGAACATGAAAGGGAGGAACTGTGTAATCGAACCTACAGTTTCATGTTCTATTCTGGGTGCTAACTTCAGTGGTATGCGGTAACACCAAACAATACTCCATGCCAAACAATTAGCATCGGGTGTGATTTTCACACCTATTTCATGGATATTAGACAGAACGATAAATGTAGTATAAATTTCATAATGTAGCACATGAATCTGTTTTCTCTCAGCCCGAAGATGCTGATCATGCAGTGTTTGGATGACTCACACTAAAGCTAGATTGAAAGTCGATATGGGATTAACCATCAAAGACTTGCAGCGATCTCGTGTGAAAAGAGTCGCTGATGGAGAATCCTATCAGGTATCGTTCCAGGAAGATCATACACTGAAGGTCTTCATGCACTAAAGGTCTTCACACAAAGAGAATGATCTGGGTTATGAAAGAACATTTGTGTCTATGATAGGCTCATTGTGATCCACATGAAATCAACCAGGGTTGGGTTTCTCAAAATCGCTGACACATTAACATTAACGAGCGACTTTATGATGTACTTAAGCAGCAACGTGCTTCTTCTGTGAGCTTTCCCTCGTTGCCTGTCAAAAAGCGTCGCATAAGAGTGCATCGTTTTAAGGTCTTCAGCTCTGGAGATGTGGGTTTAGGTCCTGCCTGTAGAGTTTAGCATGTTCTCCCCATGGTGTGGGGTTCCTGCATGTATGCTAGTATCCTCCCATGTTACAAAGACATGCATTAGATCAACTGACATCTCTAAAGAGTGTAAGTGAATGTGTGGTGTGTCCTGCAATGGACTTGGACCGTTATGTTCTGACCAGGAAATAGTAAAATGTATTAGAATAAAGATTCATTTTAATGTACGTTAGCTTAATTCATTAATATTTCCTATTATTTATCATTTATTATAATAATAATTATAAGAATACAAAAATGCATAGTGTTTATTCATTCATTTGCTTTCTTATTAGCGTAATCCTGGACAGTGTACTGTGAGAGAAACAGCATCAGACAGGGCATCAATTCCATTGCACAATGTTGATTTATTTACTATAACAACATTTACTCTTGGTCTTTTTCTAAACACAGTATGACGCACATTGTGCTTGCAGTCTGGATGACTGTTTTAATAACAAAAGTCAATAAATATATAGATTAAAATGAGAAGTGCTTTAGCTTTTATTTATGTAGGTTACTGATCTCTTTCCTTCAGTTTCAAGAAATATTAAATAATACATCATAGTCACATTAAGCCTGTCCTGTAAAAATAGAAGTAGCAGAAACATGCATTAATTTCTTAGATATTGGCATGTGTTCTTCTTTTTGGATCCACTTCAGTAAACACAGATGAAAGGCTTGTGGTTAACAGCTATTTATACACATAAATTAAACTCACTCATCAGAAGACATCTGGTGCAATCTCAAAAAATTAAATAAACCATTAAATTATATACAACCCTGCGTCTGTTAATTGTTACCCAGCTGATTTCATAGGCATAAATGAATTAACGCTTCCTAACGGCTTCTTTGGCTAATTAACATGATCAAATATTAATGAAGCCATTATCTGAGGATCGCTTTACCATAAAACTCTACATCTACTAATGGTTAATGATTTTACGCTCACGAATTATACACTCTTAAATAAGTTTCTCGTGAAATATCCAGGTGAAATAAAAGTTCCTTCTGCTTTAATAAGGCTCTACTTATAAGAGTGATTGGTCTTAATACATGGCCACGTGATGCTCTGAGCTATTATTTAGTTATTTACATCAGAGCTCCTTTTTCAGCAATTATGATGAATGATTCAGTAAGTACAATAAAAAATAAATGAAGATGTACATAGTTATGGGAGTGAGGAATATGTCTGGTTTTAAATTGAGCAATATAAAGGTGCACAATAATCTACGTCTGATTTTATGACTGTGATTTATATTGTAGAGGAAATATGACCACAAACTGTAATTGTGCTCTGGTTTGCAGTACAATAATTAATAATAATATATTAGAAATACTGTCGTAGTACAGAGTTATTCTTTAGTCTAAAAACAGGTTGTTGCAACACTGTGAAGCACTTGTCAGGATAAGGGTATGTTGGGAATAACAAACTTTATTATATTGCAGAATTTCATCTGATACTCAATTTTTACCTAAGCTAAGTCTGATGACCTTCCTTCATTTAGCAATAAATGGGTTAAGTCCAATAACTGCTCAATTAGTGCCATATTGAGCTTTGCACTCCCAAATAAGGTCCAAGTGGTACTTACAGGTGACGATGAGGACTTCCAGGAGGACACATAGAAAAAAGACGAACAGGTTCATGCTGGAAGAGGACAGTGAGGAAGAAGCTCCACAGGTGGCAGTTTGTACTGAGAGGAACTTGCTGCCCCCATACTCTGATTCCTCTGTGAAGGAAGGATCGTTTTGGTGCTCTCGGGTTTCCCAGTTCCGATTTCTGTTTCCATGGCCACCGTGAAGACTGGGGACACGAACAATATATAATTGAAACTGCTTTTCTAGCCCTAGCTGTGACCTTCTGATTCATCTCTGTCATTATAAGCTCCTTCTCATAGGTGTAGCCTGGAATAGGAAATGGAGGCAACATCTTTCCAGGGAACAACTATCAGTGCATAGATAGATTCTCAAGATGTGCAATAATGAGCTAAACTGCGCACTATGGATTTGTAAATGAATGTTCCAGCAATATTTATTCTGTAGCAACAAATGTGTGATCATCATAAGCAATCACTTTAAAATGTCTTCCTGAGCAGAGAAGCAAACTCTAATCTAATGGTATTTAGCTCTTATCCACGGGCACTTACAATTGATTCAATCTTACAATCTAATCAATGCAGGTTAAGGTTCTTGCTCAAGGACCCAACAGTGGCAGCTTGGAAGAGGTGGGATTTGAACCCTTGACCTTCTGTTCCAGAGTCCAACACCTTAACCGCTAGGCTACCCTCAACTTCATAGCTAATTGGGATTATAACAAAGGAGAGCAAATTATGTTGGATTCAATACAGATAAACTCATTAAACCAGTCATTAAACGAGAATTGTTTCTATTGTTGTAAGCTGTTTTAGAAAACTCATATAAATGTACTCGTAAACCCTCTTGGAAGAGAGGTGGTGGAGATAGCACCTCATTTGAATAATTTTAAGAGGGCTAAAGGGCGGGTTGATAAAATGGACCCCTTCGTTCGTGGTCATCTGAGACCCTCCCACGAACACGTTTTCCATAGAGAGGCTGCTAATAGCTTCCTTTGAAACCTCATACAGAAGCTTCTGTTCATTTACTGTCATTAGAGTCTCTGCCCATCCAGATCTTAGTTCCATGCTCTGTTCCCTCTGGTGCTGACCGCAGACATTTTTGTGGCTGAGGCCATTGCTCTGTAATGAGCTCCTACACACCACAAACAAACTACATGGTCCAGTTCCATTACAAGACTGATTACTGGTAATGTTTGGTTCCATTACAACATATCTTTGTGCTTCACGATTTCATTGGGGAATCCCTGCAGCAATTTAAATGCTCTTCAGTTGCTTGTATGAGGCTCAGCAGAATTGGACGTCATTAGTGTGGACTTCAGGAGCAGAATTTTTTCACTGAATTAACTAAAGGAAAGCTGCAATAAACTATTTAATAATTACAAAACGGGATATAATCCTAACCACAACAGCCTGTCTAATAGCATTACTTCACTCTGATGGTTGGTTAACACGCATGTCCTGCAGAAACCTGGACTCACAGCATGAGTCAGGAACATGATGCATATTAATTACAGAGCAATTACACAACTCTTTAAAATCACTCACATTTTGTAAAATGCCAAAAGACTTTAAAAAGGACACATTATCTGCATAGGAACCAAAATAAAATCAAATAGGACAAATGCTTTCCAGACTGGTGCTCCTTAATGTGTTACTTTGGAGCCGTAGGTATTATGATTGGTGCACATTTCCATAAATATTTCCATAAGTTACTCCAGGTTTAACATGCTTTCTCAGGTACCATGATTTCTTCACACCTACCCCAAAATGCCTGTAGGTATACTGGCTACTCTAAATTATGAAAGACTGAAGGGACTCAGCACGACCCTGCTCGTGATAAAGAAGTGAATTAACCTTTTTTTGCTTATTCTCTGGTTGAATTTGGAATAATTGCAACACATCAGCCTTCTGCTATTTGTCACAAGAACTTCAATCACTAATATAATGGCTTTCAAGGTAATGAAAGTCTATTTTACCCCATTTTTGTATTAACATCCACTTCAACCCACAGCCAGTTATTTTGTAATGTCAGCCATCCTTTCTCATTCTTGCTATTTTATTATATTACAAAGAAGACTAGACAGATTCGTGATGCAGGTGGAGGCAAGTATAAGAAGAGATACTGTAATGTATTTCAAAGATTTATGGCAACAGCATCCCCTAATGGCAGTCACCTCTGTCAAAAGAATGATTCACCCTGCCACACTGGAAAAATTGATCAGGAATGATTTGAGGTACATGACAAAGAGTTCAAGGTGTTGCCTTTGAACGTGTGGCTGTAATATTAGGTGGCTTTAATATTATAGACGTATCCACAGATCCCCCACCTCACAGCCTCACAGCCAACTCACCCCATGCCTCGATGGGTCAAATCACTACTGGCATGAGGGGGACCTGCATATTTACATTTACATTTATGGCATTTAGCAGACACTTTTATCCAGAGCGACTTACAATTGATTCAAACTTACAATCTAAGCAATTGTGGGTTAAGGGTCTTGCTCAAGGACCAAACAGTGGCAACTTGACAGAGGTGGGATTTGAACCTTGGACCTTCCGGTCCAACATCTTAACCGCTAGGCTACCACAGTCCCAGTATTGTCACAGTACATGCGATATCACTATATATATATATATATATATATATATATATATAATGATGTCTCATGCTTCTTGAACCACTCTCTCACAATTTGAACCCCATTAAATCCTGGTATTGGATCATCTTGGAATATGGCTGTACCATCAGGGAAGAAAACAATCCATTGATGGACTAACCTGGTGCTTCAGTATATTCAGGTATCAGCTGACCTCATTCTTTGGGCTCATAACGTGGCAGAACCGAGACCTGACCTAGAACTGCAGCAGCAACCCCAGATCATAGCTCCGCCCCCACAGGTGGTGATCTTTTTTTTTGGCCAGGCAGTGTATTAAATAACAATTGGACCCATTTTAAACTTGGATCCATCTCTCCATGTTACTATTTTCTACTGATCTTCATTCCAATCTTTGTGAGCTTTAGTTCTCTTCATCCTGTTCCCTTGGTTGCTACCCTTCGATCAACGTTGCATCCCGATGAACCTGCCAGACACTGATATTTCTCAAGTTTTTTGCATACAAATTCCTTGTAATTTCAGGTTCTAATAAAAGGACTGAGAGATAATTACTTATGGTCATTATACTATTGCTAAAACAAATCTAAAGGTGACGCTCGATTCCACAAATAATAGTTTTTACTCTTGTAACTGGATCCTCAACAATAACTCTCAACTCTTTTACTCTCACAGCATACACAGGTTTCTTTTCTAACCACACCCTTTTCTGACCACAAGAAAGCACCAAATCAGTCAGAGGACACCGAGGGACCCCTAAGCATTGTCATGTACTGGGTCAATCCCTGAGCTTCATTCTGACAACACCACATGGTAACAAAAGCTAAACACAAAAGACATGGCACCATTATAAAAACCGTATGAGAAACTCTGGCAGCACATCTACAAAACCGTTGACAGAAGCCCTTGTACGCGGTGAGTTTTACATCTGCTTATGATATTTTTTTCCATATTTAGAAACCTTTACTTCAATATTCAACACAAATATTAGAAAGTCTTATTGAGACAGCTCTCATGACGATGCCAGAAATATAGATTTCACAGATATCAGTTTGAGCTATGAAACTTTAGAAACGTTTAAAAGATGTATTTCAATGTTCAAAGTCATGCTAGATTACAGAGTAAAGGAGACTAACAAAGTATGTAGAGAAATAGATGGACTACATTAAATGTAGATCTACAAAGTGCTTCTATATGGTAAGTGGAACTGATGAGATGGATAATGAGTGTAGAAACAATTAAGTGTACCGTGTACCTAATAAATGACCAGTGAGTATATAATAAAAGGTATAATAATAGTTGAACTTTGAGAGAGAGACTGGGAGTGGGAGAAAGAGTGGAAGCCTGAGGGAAAGCCATGGCTGATCAAGATGATAGATTACATTTTGGCTGGATTACTTTTATGAAGATTACAGTTTTTGCATTGGCCATTCAACAATAGTTTTTTGGGTGGACAGCAATTCCTGGAGGGGCCACAAATACTTGGCTGTCCTTATCATGTGGAGACAGAGACTGAGCCTTTATCACTGTTTGCAAAATTCATGTCTTAAGCTGCAGGTGCAAGCGATGGCTCATAAACGGGGCATAGTGACTCTTGTCCTGACATTTATGACAACGGGTAAGTGCTTTATTCATTTTAACTGACACGTCTAAATTTCCTTACGCTGGATGACAGACTATTAATTGTTAATAGCATTTGACTCATTGCTTATTCAGTCCAGATTTCATGCACATTTCTGAAAATCTGATTACCAGGAGATCTGTAGCTTGTTTTATCAGCTGTGTTTTTACACTGTAATATCTTAATATTTTTTTTTAATGAGACAAGTTGTTCCAATAGATTTTTTCAATCTTTTTCATATGTGCTTTTAAAATTTGTTTCCTAATAATTAGATTCACTGGCACAAAGGATCATTGGAGGACAAGAGGTCGTGCCTCACTCCATAAAGTACCAAGCATCTCTTCAGTATGATAAAATGCACTACTGTGGAGGAACTCTGATTCATCAGCAATGGGTGGTGTCTGCTGCCCACTGCTGGAGACCGTAAGTATTGCCTCCATATCAACTAATCAGAAACTTCAATAGTTTGGTAAATTTTGACCTACAATCTGGAGATTAACTTATTGTTTGAATACTGAACGAGATATATGTTTGTTAAACTCGTCCCTATGCACTGCCTTTGTAGTGATTAGCATGTGATATCACCTTTTAACAGCAAACATTATTGGAAAGCTGCCAATCAAACCTCTTTTTCACAGTTTAGTTACTTGTGCTTTATAGAATAACTTAGAATTTCCTTTGTTGGACAGGAGTAACATCATTCAGGTGGTTCTGAGTGTACACAGCCTGGCTGTTCAGGACGGATCAGAGCAAGTGTTTAACGTATCCAAAATCATATGCAACCCAACCTATAACCTGAAAACCTACAACGGAGACATCATGCTGATAAAGGTGAGCAGGACAACAGAGGAGACTGCTATCTTTTTAGTTTGATGCATGTTACTGACCTAGAACTCTAAAAAACGGACAAAAGGGGGAATCCCCCGGCAAGGAAAATACACAGACTCAAAGCTAACTAGCAACAATGGACCCAAAGTCCTAAATAGGCCAGATTAGGGTTACAGTGGAAAGGAAAAAATTTAAGGAAATATTATAAGGAAAAAACCTTCGGAGGATCAAGACTCAAAACGGGACTCAACCTCTTTGGACAACTAAGGTAACTAAGTTATGTATCGTATTTTCACGACTATAAGGCGCACTTTAAACCCTTAAATTTGATCAAAAATCGACAGTGCGCCTTATAATCCGGTGCGCCTTATGTATGGATTCTGGTTGTGCTTACTGTTACCAATTAGAAGCACTGCCGTGATGCACCGCTAGATGGTAATATAACACAATATCTGGACACAAAAATCTGTCAAAATGTTTTACAATGGTTTTGGTAAGCAACAAAGACGAAGTGCTTGTTCTAGGAGCATTAGGGTAACCAGAGTCTGGGTGTTTGTTATGAACTCAAAATGGTGTTCATTAACAGACTTGCATAATAGAACATGGAAATAAAGTAGCTGTGAGAAATTTCAACATTAAAGATCCCCTCCAGTGGTCCTAACGGTGTATCATTTATCGATCTGATTGGGTTAATTACGTGCCACAGCAATGAAATCGCACTTTAACTAGTCAATTTTATGCTATTTAGTGCTATAAAATAGAAAACTTACCGAA
>JAVSBU010000035.1:1589922-1605826 GCA_033118015.1 Loricariichthys derbyi
AAATGGTCATAACTTGGTCAGTTTTTAAGCTAGGTTCATAAATTTGGTATCATTTTAAAGCTGGGAATGTGCTCCTTCTGGTATATAACTCAAAACTTCATTTTTAGCCAACATGACTCATATTGTGATATTTTAAATAAGCAAAGATAGTAAAGGATCAAAAGATTGTTCCTTATTTTTGTTCATATGTCACATTTTCCGCCTTTATTTAACTACCACAGTCTGTGTAGATTGCGGTATTATTGTTTTAATTCTATATAAAAATTTGCACTTAATTATACATTCAGCTAATTAACTCCCACATACACAGCATGCCCTTATGTGAGTGATGAGTGCTGGGAAATGTAGTGAGAAAAAGCCATGGTCACGGTCATTTTATAAGCATGTTTATGGTATACTTTATAATATATACAGTATATATTCAACTTCTTGGTTTATGATAAATTTAACTTACGATAGACTTGTTGCATCCCTGTTGAAAATCGGGGAGCACCTGTATTGGTGTAACCTCACTTCTGTTTTGAATAGCCATTGAGTCTGTTGCAACATTAAATAAACAAATGAACAAAACCTGCGTTGATGTGAAGAAGCACTAGATGGTAACCCTCCATGGTGTCTGTGCTGAGGGACTTCGTTCTGTATTCCAAGGTGAATATTAGCATAAGCAGTGCAGCAGGTCAGACCAGGCAACACTCTATACTGTCAAACTGGCGTTCACTCGTTAGACGGAGTGAAAAAGTCTAGAAGTTAAAGTAGTATTTACTGTCTCTAATCTCTCTCCCGTCTCCTTTAGTCAGTTTGCCCCCTGAAATTCCTTCCATCACCGTGTCGTCCCCACAACAATCTCTTGACACCTCAGAGCACAGTGACAGTAACGGACACACCAATTCCACCCTGCCCTCACTCACAGTGCCCCCTGCTGTTGACAGGTGAGTGTGCAGTCTTCTGTAGATCTGTATATCTGAATTAGAAATGTTAAGAGTTGTTAGCCTAAAACTGTGGAGAAGCTCACCCTGTTAAAATAAGTCTTTGCACATGGCAGATCATTTAATTCCATTTAAGAGCTCTGTTATTACCAGCTGGTGATTTTTACTGTGAAAATTAATTGGAGCAGTTGCTGCACAACTTGAACGATTTTCTCAAAGAAAGATTTGCCCTAGAGGAAGATGAGGGAGACATTAAACTCAACTGTTCAGCATTTTTATTGGGGGGGGGGGGGGGGCAAGTTATTAGTGCTGTTACCACACAAGTCCAGAGATTTACGGTGCAATACTGGTCCGGACTCTGTTTGTGTGGACTTTGTATGTTCTCCTTATGTCTGTGTGAGTTTTCTCCAGGTACTCTGATTTAATTCCATGCTTTAGTTCAGTTGGTCTCTCTTTAAAAGTACAGTTAATTGTGTTCTGTACTGCTTTCTTAAGGCCATGTAGTGAAACTGCAGGTATCATCCTTATCGTTAGAGCCTTTTTCAACCCATTTCCATTTTTGTCAGTGTGAGCACAGATGCAGACCTCAAAGAAAACGGCATTGACATGGAAACTCAGTCCTTTGAGGAGGTGATCGATTTACCCATGGTGACCAAGCTGTCCCGTACAGACGGTGATGGAGAGGAAGAGGATGATGGGAGGAAGAATCCATTGCTGGCCTTCACGGAGAACGGCAGCACTCTCAACACGCTGGTGCACAGCCAGGTTCAAGAGCAAGGTGAGTCCACATGCTGGCCTTAAAGTATACATATAAAAATGTGATGCAATGGTTTCAATGAAGTGTAAGCTTAATGCTTCAGCATTGGACAATTGTATGCTTCCAACTTTGTGGCAACAGTTTGGGGAAGGCCCAAAGCAAGATCCATAAAGGCACGGTTGGGCCACAGAGTCTGGACGGCAACCCTGAGCAGCTTTGAACTAGATGAACTAGGCAATTGCATTCTCACCCAACCTCAGTGTCTGAACTCACAAGTGTGCTCTAGTGCAAATGAGCAAACATTCCCACAGACACAGGCCAAAATCTTGTAGAAAGCCTTGCAAGGTAGTAATATGTAGGTGTCTCTGTACATTTATACCTGTACTTTATGTACAATTTAAATGTACAGTTTACTGTAAATACCAGCAAAAGGTTTGGAAGAACAGCTGGAAAATTCAGTGGAATGATCCATTATGTTCTGACGTTGCCATTTCTTTCTCTCAATACAGATTCAGAAGTCTGAAATCCTGACAGTGATGGGAAAGAAGTTTGGCGAAAGAAAGTCCAACTCCCAGTGGCTTCTTCTCTTTTTACATTTCCTGCATTTGGCATTTAGGCACATGGACTCATGAGAAGCAACGACCGCTTCCCCTCTCCTCATAGTGAGGACAGCTCTCTGATAGTCCTTGTGCTTCCTACATTGCAACCTCTACACTGTCCCCTCCTGGGTTAAAGTGGTATGATCCGGGAACGAGGCGCAGTAGTGCCGGTAGTGGGGAAGCGTTGCTCTCTAGAACTTGTGGATTTAAATCGGCTGTAAAGACTGATCTAATACTTGAAGAATATTGCTGTGTCTGTTATGCTAGCGTCGGGTAAAGTGCTAACCATAGTGACTGTGTCAGATGGCAAACTGTATTTGGGATGTTTAGGCAAATCCAATGCAGAACGGACTCTGCTAGCTCCAAGTTAACCAGGCATGGCGTAACATGATGGCCTTGGCTAAATTTTTATGTTCGCAAATTGAAAACAAGATGGAAAGAGAGAAAAAATATTTCCTCCTTCCTTAATGAATCCTTAAAATAACTTTGCTTTGTGTTGCTGTGGTATGACAGAGCAGTCTTACCTCACTAATGTCTGCCTCGAGGAGCCAAAGAATCCCAACCACCAAACACTGTACAAGATTAAACCAGCTGTCTACTCGCTTCAGGCGTTCAAGAAATGGAAAAATCAATGGTACACAATTTTACCCTTAGCACAAATGTAGTCAGACAGCCAAGCCTGAGCCTCTTGAGTGGCAGAAATTTGCTTTTTTTGAATTTACAATGGCACATAAGAGGCTAAAATTGCTAACAAGTAATAAGTCTACACCTGTGTACTTGAAATAGATCGGTACGGTGTCTGAAGGTTGCAGTACTCTGGTATTGGAGCATGCTGACCAGCATGGGTGTAGTTAGATTGGCTGCATTTACATACTGAGATTTTCATCAATCTGTATTAAGATGTGTATATTACACTAAACTTGGCAATCAACTACAAATTTTTATGCACCGTTATTATTAACGGACTATTAGGCTGCAAGAAAACGCAGCTGGAGTTGCACTGAAACTCAAATTCCTTTAGGGATCCCCAATCGTGCCTGTGTGTGAGGCCTTATTGACTGAAAGGCACCACAGAGACTCCACCTTGACATCTTAGACTGCTGAGTAAACCCTTGAGTTTGTGTGAAGTTAAACTTTTCGTTGCCAGTCCTGTCACCATGACGTTCGTGGTAGTCACTCTGACTTGTATCGAATGACTCCCGGTAGCATTCTCTCATAGCATCACTGCCCCAACTTGGATGCTAAATGCAGTGTGTGCAGTTGAATGACAATATTGTAGCCTTTCACTACTAAAGACACATTTAGCTTATTGGTCAGTTAAACCATTTTGTAAATTTGATTTTTCACCACTGCTGCCCTGAGCTCTGCAAGTGTAGCTTGATACTCTGATTCTTTAAAAGGTGTTGCAGTCCTCTGAAACCATCAGCCTATCAGTTGTAGTGCTTCTAATTAGGGCTAGAATCACAGATATAAGTGGATGCTGTAATTACGGATGCAGAGAGGAGGATTTCTGTATATGTGGACAAATGAAGATTTAAAAATGCTGCTATGTGAAACTTGCCTTTGCCTTATCAGATCGGGACGAGAATGTGCTGAGTTGGTGAAACTGATTGTTTCTTACTAGACCTGTTTAGTTTAAGGGCTGATTCCCCTGCATCATTAGGCTACATTTCACTAATACCAGGGTTCTCTTACCTTATGTTTCGATGGCTTTGTGTAAAAACTTTATCCTGTTTAGCTGCATTTTTAAAACTCCTGTGGAAAACTGGACTAAACCTGTTTTACAGATTAGCTCTTGGAGCGCTCGATTGTCATGAACTACTGATGCTATCGATTGGTAGCGCACTACCACAGGGGCTAAACCGAGGTATGCAATATTTTGTTAAATGGAAGTATACCGCAGAAAGATGAATGTAGATTGTAAATATTGAACGTTATGTCTTGTAAAGGCAGACCGACACTGAGGAGAAATCAGACAGCACTCTGACACATCATGCACAACACTTCTCAAAATGCATCCTGCCCTCTTTACCACATACTTCATTCAGATTTTTTTCAGTTGTTACACTTTTATTTTCCTATCCTGTTATATAGAGAGGTGTGATTATTTTCCCTGAGCTGCATACATCCCTGGATACATAAGGCTTAGATTGGTCTTCATATTCATACTCTCTTCGCATTAAGTCATCTTACAAGAGAAAAAAATGTTTCTGCCCAAGCTGTCAGATCTGTGTAGCTACTATATATATGTAAAAATAGCAAAATGAATAAACATATATTGTTCTGAAAACACAAATCTGCTTTTTTAGACAATTATTGACAGATCTTCACATTTTATGGATGGAAATGATTTTTTAAAAAGGATCCTTCACAAGGTAAAGAATTAAGATTTTACTCTACTGATTTGTCTGTTTTACTGTCCATTCAGAGAAGGTCGATTGAGACATCAGACCCATCAAGATAATTAGGGATAGTAAGTGAAGTCCGAAAAATTCTCCAACGGAAGCTCATTACCTGGTGAATTACGACATTTTTTCTAGCAAGCCCTGGATCCATTAGCATGATGTCGAAGCTAAGCGCGAAGGACAGGAGCTGCTCTGCACAGAACAGAAGAGCTGAGTGGATAAAGTTTATTTTTCGTTTTAACATCCAAGCTACACTGCAAAAACCTCTGTGTGCACAAGCCTAGCAATGCTGCAGCATTATGGGTCTGATACAACCAAGTTAAAAATGAAAATGTTGTTCAATGATTGGAGCCTCTCGTAGTGTCTCTGTGCTGCTGGTTGAAGTTCGCAGAGAGGTTTTAAGGTGTTCAACTGTTTTTCATCAACAGTCTTCTAAAGGTAACATTTTAATTTTGTCCCATAAAAGTCTGTGAGCTGGTGAAACCAACATCCAATCAAACATTGTGTAGGATAAGTAGAAGTGGGCCCTCAATCAAGGCCCTTAGCATACAATTGCTTAGGTTGTAAGATTGTGATTGAGATATTAGCAAGTCGCTCTGGATAAGTGCGACTGCTACATGATGAAACTGAAGTGTTGTAAATTGGTCCTCTTCATACTTTTTCTTTGTATCTTAAAGTGATTGGAAGCTGAAGTATTACCTCAGTTTTGGGTCTGATGAGGTATGAGCTGGTAGTGTTGAAGCTGCATGTGTGAAAATGACCTAGGTTTGGGTCTGAAAAGGGCTTGACCCTATAAATAACATCACTCACTGCCCACTTTAGTAGGTATACCTTGCACAAACCTAATTGAGACCACATTTGCCTTCAGAAGTGCCTTAATACTTTGAGGCATATATTCAACAAGGCGCTGGAAACCTTCCTCAAAGATTTTGTGCAGATTTGTCAGCTGCACATCCATGATGTGAATCTCCTGTTCCACCACATCTCAAATGTGTGTTTATTGGATTCAGGTTACTGTGCAGGCCATTTGAGTACAGTGAGCTCCTCCGTGTGCTCAAGAAACCAGTTTCTTTCATTCTTCTCCAACTCCTGTCATCCACGAGGCATTTTCACTCAGAGCACTCCCCTCACTGGATATTTTCTCTATTAGACCACTCTTTGTAAACCCTAGAGATGGCTGTGTGTGAAACCCCAGAAGATGAGCAGTTTCTGAAATACCAGCAACCACGCCACGTTCAAAGTCCCTCGAGTCATGTTTCTTGCTCATTCTGATGCTTGATTTTTCTGCAGATCGTCTTCACCGTGTCTACTGGCCTCAATGTATGGAGTTAATAAATTGCGCCTGTATTTAACCACCTTTGAAGCGTGCGAAGAGTTTTGTTGACATTTGGTGAACGTTAAAATAACAATGTCACCTCTCTGTGCGCTGTTGCTATGAGACACACCGGCTACCTATTTGCTCCTCTCTGATTGGATGTCACGCGGCGCAGCCCGAGCCAATCAGCGTGCTGCGCGCTTAGTCTCCATAAAATCCCCCCTCCTGCGGTCTCGGTGCGCTTTTTAGGATAAGCAGGCCTTTCCGCCTATTTTACCTACCCCCCCCCTCCCCACTCTGCGCGCGGTGAAGGCAATCCTGGGCTGGTTGTCCATAGCCGCGGGAGCGGATGCACACGCGGGCAGTAATGTCGCATCGGGACCGGGGCGATGCGGGAAGCGGCAGGGATTAGAGGCTCATCCGTGCGGAAGGGCGCACGGACCGGACGGTGCGTGCATTTTGTGTGTTGTGTGCAGAATGATGGATGTCTGTGCGCAAAAGCGGCCGTGAAACTCATCAGCGCGTCTCCATCCCCATGGCAGGGCCTCGGATATTAGAGACGCGTTTTAACCGCGGTCACACGTACGTGTTATAATTCGTATGCATGCACGTTGGTTGTTAGGCTGATTGTCTGCTCGCGAGCGTGTAAGCGCCGATTATGTCATCATGACGGCTCCCCATCGGTGGCTGGGATACGAAAGCTCATATTCCAACAGTTAGTGCAAAACATGGCTGCTTTATTGACCTGTTTGTGCGCCCTTCACATCTTTCACTGCTCGGCTCACGTGCTCGTTAATGGTGCATAGAGGATCACAGAGAGGTGTTGAATGTTAATTATCTTTGGGTGCATCACACGTATAGTTGATGTGGGAGCTTCATGACTTAACCGGTCAGTGTTATAATGAACCGATTTGGCACGCATCAAATGTAAACACGCTGCTACATATCATGCATGGGAGTCTCCAAGTGTCATAACATGACATTTTGCCAGATAATAAGATGATGCAGCTCTTTAGGGTCAAAGTGCTGATGCAGCTCTGTGGGACTCTGATGAATAGAGTGACACCCAAAAAGCCTGGAAATATAGGTTCATGTTTGTTTTAGTGAGATTATATACATCAAAAGAAGAAAACAGAAACGTCTGGATAGAGAGATTGGTAATTACTGCAGTGATTAAAGTTTCACATGTATATTCTTTTGGCCCTAATTTGTTTAACCCTAGTTGGAACAACCCATAGCTCCTCATTTAATTAGCAACCATGTCTGAAGTTGCGTCCTGTTGCAGCGTCAAAGTATTGACCTGTGTCAAGCAGAGAAAATAACTGAAGAGATTGCTAAAATGACTGGAATTGGCTTAACACATTAAAGTCTGCAGATAGTGATGAACCATCAACGACACGGAAGACATGGTTGGAGATCACTTAAACACTTAGTGACGTCAAACTCTGGTGAAAATCTGCTGCTCTAAGAAAAACACTTGTTATTGAGGCTATTTGGGGGGAAAGGATTAAATTTTCTGTGGATCATTGGATTCTGGAGCAATTCTGGATCAGACTGACCCAATTCCAGGACAATCAAAAGAGGATTTGAATTCTCAACCTTCTCGTAAGTCCAGACACCTTTAAATCACTAAGCCACTCCTGCCTGCTTAAAACTCTGACAAATCACATTGTTATAGCATATATGACCATTTCCATACAAGACTTTATGTACAAATTTAAAATGTGCATAAAAACACAAGCACAGAAGCTGTGCTTGTAGCAGGACATTGTCTGATTGAAGAGCCTCTTGACGTTTTGAACACAATCAGCCATTGACTTGATTTTTTCTTTTCTTTTCCAGACGCCCTGATTGCTAGTCAGCTTGTTGGCCTGCATTGCCACGGCAGTGGCGGTTGAACAGGAGGAGGAGGAGGAGCGGCTGTTTAGGTGGCGCCACGCTCTGCTGGAGGGGATGGAGTACCACAGCACAGGCACCCTGCCGCTCCTGGGCAGCCCACGTTACTGCCCTGGTGCCAACAGCGCCAGTGGCTACCTCTGCCAGACGGGTCACTGCTGCGGCGAGACTGGATGCTGCACGTATTACTACGAGCTGTGGTGTGAGTGTGGTGATTTACTCTAAACACACACTAGATGCTGGGTGGTTTCAGAGACGATGACTGGGAATAATTGACTACTAGGGCTATAATTCTTGGCTATAGGTGGAAGCTCCCTCCAGAACAGACCTGTTTAATATGATATCTCTGATAAAGTGGTTATTTTATGTCTTAAAAAAACTGTTTTGGCGCAGCTGTGAAGGAAAATCCAAAGGGAAACCTTTGCATTGATATATTCATGGTGGACTTTAAAGCTGTACCCTCAACAAGCACTTTTTTAGGGACATTACCAATACTGGATGCTTCCCTAATTAGTAAGGCACATTGATTAATGACATTTTAATGACTGCCACAACCACGGCTTAAATATTTATTATTGATATATAGATATTGTTTCTTGTTATCTGTGCTATGCATCACAATATTTGGCCTAGGGTTGAAGCTGGCTGTAGTCAGCTTTGGATAAATGCGTCATGCGTATGATTATTAGTTATTAAAGCTTCCTTTAGACAGGACATTTCAATCTGACCCAGCCTACTCAAAATCTGTCATTGTTTAGTGCCTGCAACTTTATGATTCACATAAAAAAAAAAGTTTTACTGCCATAATGAATGGCTTCCCTCGAGCAGATTCGTCATCATTGAGACATTTGTGGGAATTATTCAGTTTTAAATAAAATGCATCGTCTGCCCCAGAGCATCATCAATTAATCCACAGCAAGTGGGCAGATGAACTGATGCTATATTTTGCCTTTTAGTGTAGCCGAGGCCTAAACATGACGCTGTTTAAACTCTGTTATAGCACTGTATAGCGTCATATGAGGTACCAGACACCATCTGTGCTCTAATTAATAGCAAGAAACCAAATGTACACTTACTGGACACTTTATTAGGTACACCTCCTTGTTTCTACACTCAATGTCCATTTTATCAGCACTTTGTAGTTTTATATTTACAGACTGTAGTCTGTAGTTTTTCTACATACTTTGTCCCCTTTACTCTGTTCTCTGATGGTCAGGACCCCCACAGATCAGGTACTATTTGGGTGGTGGGCGATTAGATCTGATCTGTGCTGGTGCTGTGGGTGTCTTGACCTTTAGAGAAAAGAGTAAAGGAGATGAACAAAGTATGTAGAAAAACAGATGCACATGTCATGTCTTTACCATGTGTGCGTGTTGCAGGGTTTTGGCTGTTATGGAGTGTATTGATCCTGTTCAGCTGCTGCTGTGCGTATCGACACCGACAGGCTAAACAGCGAGTGCAGCAGCAACAGAGGCAGAGGGAGATCAACCTGATGGCCTACCACGGAGCCTGCAGTTACCCTTCGTCCATGCTGGACCTCAGTACGAACATTTTCTGTTAATGGACAAATGCTTTTTTTCTCATTAAAAGCTATTTTGGAAGTATTGTCTTTTAATAGGTTTGATTAATTGGATCAGTGTATCTCAAATTCTAAGATCAGAGTAAGGAGGTTGTATAGCCCTCCTCTCTCAGCAAAATACCGATAGGACAAGACTAAACTTGGGGTGAAAATGGAGGGAATCCTAGTGAAAAAGTTTGTACAACTGCTTTAAGAGCAGGTCTGGGTAGTGGTTGCTGTTGTGGAGCTGTGGTTTGATCCTCTGACTGGATTCCCCTCCCTTAGACACAGCCAGTTGTGCTTACATTCATTGCCTAATTTGGGCAGAAGGTGCTGCTGGGTATAGAACCCACATCACCATAGTGTAGGCTGCTGTGTTATAGGCCACTGTGCCAATGAGGTTAATAACTATGCGGAAAAACTAAGACAGTAAAAGTTAAGAGTTCTGCACATTTTATTGCATGAAAAAAATCTGGTTCACCTATTAATAGTTCTTTAGAATTTGTAGGAAGGTCATATAAGTGTGTTCCCTGACATAGAAAATCATCTGAACACTTATATTTTGTAAAATTCACTTTTTCCTAGTGCACATACATTTGGGTGCCTGGAGAACCTACCGATCAAACTGACTGAGAAATGAGACAAAATAAAAACTTCATATATGAGAAGCTCAAATCTGAAAACATGGGATTCAATAAGCAGATCAGATTTTGCTATCCTTCTTGCAAATTGGAAATTATGACTTGAAAGCTAAGGTGCACCATTTTTTTTTCTCGCAAGCAGTGGATATGCTAGTGTTGTTTTAAAGCTAAGAGCTAAGCAAGGGAACCTCCCTCTGCTTTAAATCAAATAACTTTTACTTCTATAACTACTACTTGTTATGAACATAGTTTAGTAGCTTCATTTTTTTTACGTGCATAATACCTATATTTTTAATGAAGTTCTTGTTTGCTCTGATTAACATGTGAATCAAATTTTTTTAGATTAGCTGCTGATAAATAAATGTACAAATATAGTCTTAACGTCAGGCTTTCTGTTCATCCACCAACAGGTTTCCTTGCATCACTTAAACTGCCTTCCTATGAAGAAGTAGCAGCACAGCCCAGTACCCCACCCCCGCCCTACAGCTCAGTGGCTTACCCCCGGGGCTCCGCCCATCCTGGCCCGAGTCACATGCTGTCCTCTCAGAGCTCCGACAACTACACCAGCTGCTCGTGTGACTCCTGCTGCCCCTCGTCACCCTGTAGTTCGTCCCCTTCCTCCGCCCAGCTCACGGATGAGACCGACACAAGCCACACCTCCACGCCATCCCACAGTGAAGCAGTGAACATGAACTTCATTTCTGGACGCTCCTCAGAGAGACGTGCCATGACTGTTGCGAGTCCACCCAGCAATGAATTTGTGTCCGTTTCTTCAGCTGAAGTCACCGAGGTGGACATACCAGACTCCCTCGACTGCAACGGCAACAGGACTGTTAACCCAAAGGCTAAACAATCCCTTAACAACAACGTGATCAGTGACAACGAAACTAAAGATGCTGCTAATGATTACACCGAGGACGTGGATAACGCCGGGCGTAACCACAGCCTAACTCAAGCTAACAATGCTAATGATATTACAACGCCTAAAAGCAGTCCAACCAGAGGTGATACGTCCAGTAGCACGACTGATTTAGGGTCTTTTCGGTCAACTAGCAATACGACACAAAACCCATCCAATCCCTGTCCTCCAGTCAACATGCCCTCAAGTTCTCCTCTCTCTCCGTCCTCCGCTTCCCTTCCACCTCCTTTATCCCCGCTCTCAGACCCCTTGGGTGCCCTCTCGTGCCAAGACGAGCCTAACCGCTTACCCCCTCCTCCACAGTCACCACCCAGACCGCCTCTCTGTTCCCCTAGCGTGGACTTCCTGGAACCTGAGCGGCGCGATTCGGCAGTCTGTGATCTGGACGTCGATCAGACGCATTTCCAACAGCGGCGTCTGACCGGAGACTCCGGCATCGAGGTCTGCCGCTGCCGAATCACCCACGAGGGTGAAGACGAGGAAGACGACGAAGACGGGGACCAATTAGAGGCCGACAGCGGAGCCGCGCTGATTGGCGAGATACACGACAGCGCAGATTGCTCGGTCCGAGCTCAGATGGCGCCCCCTGCTGGAGAAGGGTGGCCGGACGCGTGCGGTTCTGCCCAGTCTGCGACGCCACAACCAGACTGTGTCGTAATAGCCATGGAAACGGTTTGATTGGAAAGGCGAGCTGTCACATTCCAGCATGCAAGGGCTCTTGAGGTAGCCTTCGACTTCGTTGCGGATTTTCAGGGCTGCCAGTGAATCCGGCTTCAAGATGGAGATTCGGTGAAGACGCGAGAGTCCAAATGAACCGCGCTAAGGTATTAGGACTGACAGTTAGAGTAAAACTGTAACTCGATAGCCTAGTATAGGAGGGTTTCTCTGTCTCTCTGTTGTTTTTAGCAAAGAATAACACGGCCCTCATTTCTCCAGAGAGACTGACGCCAGAGCGACAGACTCTGCGCTAACACGGCACTCACTAAGCTCTGTGGAAGACCCTGATGTGATGGTGCAGTCATGCCAACTCATCTGGTCCCTGTGTGAACACTTATGTATTCTGTAGCACATGCAACGGCCGTCTTTCTCGCGCTCACGTCCTCTCTGCTCTGCTTGCATTGTAGATTCTGATTCAGGATCTAGTTGAGTACAGTGCTGTAATCGTCGAAAGCCTATGAATCTGCTTTCATAGTTTAAACAATGCTGATAGTAGAGATGCAATAACACACACACACCAGTCTGGCCCATGTGCCTGTGGGTAATGTAGTTCACACCTAGTCACATCAGGCAAGCCATCTTGTGCTCTGTGTTAACAGAGGATCTTAGTCGATCCGTGCAAATTACTTGCTTGCAAAGCCATTCTAGAAGACTCCGAGCCCTCTTCTGAAACCCTCTGCTCAGACAGAGCACGTAACTCTTAATTTCCCAGAACACCAGCTTGGCCGAAAACAGATGCTGCACCAAAAAATGGCAGATTATAGAAAAAAAAAACCCACCTCAGGACATCGTTTTGGTTTCGTTCCTGACTTTTATTAACACTTTTACGTCTCAGTGCTGGAAACATGGAAACGGCATTGCTCATTGGCCACAGTCTAAAGACTTCTAAAGCTCCTCTACGAAGCTAAATATACTTACGGAAGTACACGTACAAATAAATATATATAAATGTAGGTGCAGATTATCTATCTATATATATGCTCTCTGTGAAATGATATCTATTTTCTAAGCATGCCATTTCATTCGGAGTGCATCGCAGTGCTAGAAGCCGATGTAAAAATGTAACCAGAGGCTGAGAGATCGTGCGTGTCGACCCTAGTTTTACTGTGGCATCGGTAGCGAGTTACACTTGCGTTACTGTGGCGTTACCATGGTGCTGCTGTGGCGTTACTATGACAACCCTCTTTAGTCTGAGCAATATAGTATGTTTGATGTTTGTGCGAGACTGTGAACGATGTGAAGCTGTTTATTTCAAATGACTTAGAACACTAAACGAGTCATCTAAAAAAAGAAAAGCTTTGCCTCGTTATTTTCGGGTCGGTCCCCTGGATATACGTTGACATAGCTGTACGTACATACACTCGCTATGCACTTTATTAGGAACGCATTACTAGTACATGTACTGAGTAGGGCTTCCCTGTTGTAGCCCACCCGCATCAAGGTTTAACGGAAGCCCATTCACCCCAGTTGTTGGCCACGCTAGTGCACTATCCTGATTTAAACTCTATAGATAGCTGGGTGTGAAAATCCCACGAGATCAGCCACTGCAAAATTAACAAAACACCAACCATCACACCAAAGTCAAAATCACTGAGCTTATACTTTTCCCCGTTCTGCTGATTGACATGATCATTAGCTGAACCGTAGCTGAAGGATTTCACACACTGCACTGCTGCCACACAATTACTGGATGTACATGTGTTCCTAATAAAGTGCTTGGTAAATGTATGTGTCTAGTAATAGGGCAGAAGTCCTTATGGCATTTTTAAGGGTTGGGCTGCCTCTAATAGATTGCTTTCATTATATTCTATTCATCAGCTTGTTGGTTCATGGCAGGGTTCAGCGTCTCGGTGTTAAAGTGACCTTGTAACGCTGTGGCTGTAACACTACTCCAGGGCGCCCCTGCAGGTTGGGTAGGGAATCTCCAACAGGGACACTGAAATGGAAGCGCTGTAGCAGGCGGCTGAAGAACAGGAAGAGCTCAATCCGGGCCAGCAACTCTCCTACACACGCTCTGGGCCCTGCCCCAAAGGGAAGGTAACTGATTGGGGTCGTCCTTTTACCTGTGCTGTCTAGGAACCTGTCTGTAAGAAAGTGAATAACAAACAGAAGTCATGGGTTATTGATATTATACTTATTGATAAGCTTCAGCTTAGCTTGAGCTTGCAGAAATGCTTTGTATTCATAGTTGTTATTTCATACAAATAGGAAATAGCCCACAAACACAATCCAACTAAATCTGGTTAGGATTTGATATAGATAAATCCACAAGCAATCATTTTTTTATACTCCATTATGTAAATAAATAAAGATGAGTGACACTTCAATTTATTTTCACCTTATACATTAGAATCTGCATTTGCGTTTCGTGAGCGTGTTGCGTCACCTGGTCTAAATTGGTCGGGCTTGTCCCAGTGTTTGGGGTCGTGATGGATCGCCCAAATGTTCACCAAGACCCTCGTTCCTTTTTTGACTGCTTGGCCTCCCAAACTGAACACACAGAGATTAAGTTTTAAATCTTATTTAACCTACCATAGCCTCACTAATAATCACATTTCTTTCTATCACTTTAAATATTACTGGTTGCCTCCTATTTTCATTGGCATGTGAGCCACATCTGTATCCCTGCATCTCCATGGGGACTAGAAGTTTGTCCCCTTTGTTGGCACTGGTGGTTACTGCGGCATTACCATGGTTACCTGGTGTCCTGCATAGCAACGTGAGGGATAAGGATAGGACTGGCGGGGCGAATCCTCAGGACTTCACGCAATATGCTCTCCAGGAATGGCAGATTGGACCTGTCGCTCAAAGAAGGGTACCGTTCTCTTCCCACACACTCATCCAGCTCGATGTGGACACGGTCCTGGACCTTCAGCATCCAGACAGACACACACAGAGGGTGGTGGTACATGCTCTATTTTCTTTGGGAAAAAATAATGTGGATGTTATGCTTTTAGGTGTGTGTGTGTACTTCTGGATGGTGCAGTAAGTAGGCGATAGTCCACAGTAAAGTGGTGGACGTCGTTTCTACTCCAGCACCAAAAGCTTCAGCTGCTGTCATCAAAATGTGATCGTCTGTCACCTCGCTCTCACCACCTGGCCCACTCTGACCAATCAGGAGGGCGTCCAGGAGGTCACGTGGCTCGCCCAATGTAAGGGTTAACTGTCAGGATTAATAAGAAGAAATTAAAAGTCTAAATCCAGTTTCTCCTCAAATATATTTAAAATAGGAATAGGGTTAGTCATGTTTCCCACCGTTTCCCTTTATTCCAAATTCTGCACTTTTGCTCTGATGAGAATTGTAAGTGCATGTCCATACAACGTCAGAAATGGGGAATCAAGTCTTTAATTCACTGACTCACAACTTGACTCAGACTCACAGGAATAAGAATGAACACTTAGGACTTGTATGAAGCGACTCGTAAAAATCACTGCTCAGCAGTGCTCATAAAACTGGTTCCCGTAACATGAATACTGCCATTAAAATCTAATTTACGCAGCAAGTAATAGCCTTTACCACTTCACCAGCGAGCTTGCAATTTTACTTGGATTGTTTACTTTTCCACATAATATAACAAGATAGGGCCAGGAAATCGTGTTGTGTCTTAAACTTTAGACACTACATTAGTCCCTCAAGGGAACCTCAGATTGCTGCCATAAGACCCAATTGCAAAATACATTAATGCAGGTGTTGTAGTGACTGAACAGGAATGTACTTATATATTTCTTATCAGGTTGTGTTTTAGGAGGTAGTAACTTCAGGCTCCTGCAGATGGCGTTGCATTAGGATGATCTTCCTATATATAGCTGTGGGGTGTACCAGTATCTGTAGCACCTTACAACTGATACAGTTTTACAATCCAGGTAATTGTGTGTTAAAGGTTATTCTCAAAGAACTAAAGGTGGGAGCTTGGCATAGGTGGGATTTGAATCCTGGACCTTTTGATTCACTGCTAATTACCTTAACCACTAAGCCACCACAGTTCCCAATAATAATATAATACGTCTTTACATTTACGTGTAAAGTATTTTGAGCCAAAGAATTATATTACAGTATTCCCTCACTTATCGGGGGGATCTGTTCCAGACCCACCTGCAATAAGTGAATTTCTGTGAAGTAGCGACGCTATGCTTATTGTAGTAGTTATACAGTAAGTACATTATTTTAAGT
>JAVSBU010000035.1:1610419-1623104 GCA_033118015.1 Loricariichthys derbyi
TGAATAAACATTTTAGGTGGTTATTTACACTGTATAATATGTACTACGCATGTGCAAAAATACTTTAAACGGAGTACGGCAAAACCCGGTGAAACAGCAAAAATACCACAATAAATATTGTACATTAATATTTTTTGAAAATCCACGAAACAGCGAGTCCACAATAAACGAACAGCAAAGTAGCGAGGGAACACTTTATTGCAAGGGAGTGTAAACTGGTCTTAACGAAAACACTTGTTTAATTTAATTAATTTATTTATTAACATGTTTAACATTTTAAACAAATATACTTGTTCCTTAGTGTGTGTGTATGCTTTACCTTGTGCTCTTGTAGCTTCTTGGTCAGTAGTTTGTCTCTGATATTTACACATTCTCTCAACCTGGCCAAATCCTTGTTGGGGAAAATCTGGGAAATAAGTAGAATATTTTCTAAATATCTGCATCTTAACCAAAAACCCATCCCCCATGACCTGTGGAATAATGAAAGTCAGAAGAAACTCTAAACACAGAACTGAACATAAACATAACTGTTGCCCAGCAGGTTCCAGCTTCCACTGTTGCCATGGCAATACCAGTACTTTGGCATCTGCATTATCCCAACTGTAATCTGTATTCTCTACAAAGATCCTTTAAAAAATTGCTGAAAATGTTTTTTCTTAGAAAATCAATAAAACTTTTTCTGTGAACAGGGGTGCTAACTTTTTCACTATATGTGCTGTAAAAGTGTAATGCCCAGACAGTAAGCATCGATCCAGACCTGTAACCAGGGAAAGATGTCCAATAGGCTTCCTCGTGCAATAGTCCTGACAATACCATCGTTGTAATCCATCACCTGTTGGAGCTCAGGATCATGGGAACTGTAGGTTGAGTTGAACACCAGCCTGCACACCACGTTAGTGACGGCTCGCATCAGGATCGGACCCAGGTCCATAGATTGGCCCTTACAGTTCTGGAGGTCTGAGCACAGACTGTCTGCTGCATCTAAAACTACAAGCAAGCACATTTACTACCAGGTAAAAGTTTCAGCACACCTGATTGAATGCCATAGTAGCAAATACTGCTGGGTCCAGAACCTAGTTCAATATGATGGAGTTCAATAACAACTTGAAGTATATATGGAATGTATTACATTGACTAATTACACCCACTTTGTTTTTAACTTAAAATACAGTTTTAAATCTTTATACGTGTGTTTACCAATGGTCTGCAGTTTGCTGGATCCTTCCCCAAACAAAGCGAATGAGCTGTGCACCAGCCTTCGATGGCTCTTCCACAGAGCGCTGTAGTCTGCAAACGCAATGTCTTTCCCTCCACGTGTCAACACGTCTGTTGTAACCTTGACAAACCACAGAGGGCAAGGTTTCAAAGAGTGATGTGAGCTGGTGTGTTATTTTGTGTACTGATAAGGCTTAGTGTTTACTTAGTGGTGTAGTGATCATCACTTATAAAATACAACCATCTAATGCAGTACAATGATAGTTCAACACTTCTGTGCATTATTCTGTTCAGATTACTTATTAATTTATCTGTCATTCTTCTTTCAGCTCTAGGACTACATTGTTTTGAAAAATCAACAGCAACTTTTACATTCTTGCAGTTACTTTAGAGTCCATTCCAGAAACATTCAGCACAAAGTCAGAACACGCTGCTCAAGGCAGCAGTACATTGCTGTGCATTGCATACGCCTAGGGGCAATGTAGTTTAGCTACTTCAGAGAAGTCAACATCTTTATAGCAAAATTATTCAGGGGAAATAGACATGGGAAAAACATGACAGTCTAAACATAGTGACTGGAGACACAAAAGTCCATTGGAGCAGCTGTTGGGGCACCAATGTAGCCTGCTAGCACAGTGACACCAAATGTACTCATATTCTTCATGGTCTGTTATATTAGTGGGCTGACTAAATAACTGATCACGCTTACGCTCCATTTATTTCTATAGTGCTTTTGACATAAAGAAGCTTAGAAAGAAGCTCAGTCTATGTGACCATAAAAAGAAGAAACACTATGAGATACAATAAGGAAAGTTTGAGAGAAACCCTGTTATGGAACCCGTTCTGCTCTGGGTGACAAGATCAAAAGCTCAAAATGAAAAAAGAAGAAATTTTCACCATCTTGGGCCGACCGGCGAAGTCTCTTCCCTTGTGCAGCAGCACTTCTCTAGCCAGGGTCACCTCACTCACCACCAGTGTGTAATGTGGCCCCATGTACAGACCAAAAACTGCTCCATAGCTCCCTGCCAGCTTGGTGAAGAGCAGGTGTGGAGGAAGCGGAGAGCGCAGATGAAGCAGGCTGCCCAGAATAGGAACACGTGGCAAGCAGGGTAATGCTATGCCACCCTTGGAAAACAGGCACCATCTCAGCAGGCATGCCACCATGAGCAGCAGCAGCACAGCGATAAGGCAGGTGAGTAGGGAAGCCTGAGAAACGATAACGGCAATGTCCATAGTGATATGTGAGCGTCTGTATGTGTGGAAAAGTTTGAGCGTTTTTAAACCAGGAGGAAACGGGATTTCCAGCTAGTAGGCAGGGCTTTAACAGAACCTTCATCAGGCATTAAAGGTCATGGTGACTGGGAGGAGGAATTTACCAATCACAGCAAAAATGAGGGTTATGAAAGCAGATGACTGGAGATAATGTAGAGTTAAGCTGATAAAATTGAATAAATACAGGTATTTGGTTAGATCAGTTTTAGACCGGTGTATTATAGTTTAAATATCTCTACACTAACATGCAGAGATTTCAATCAGCAGGCTGATAAATCTAGGCATATAGATTAAATAGATAAGGTGAGATCCCCTCCAACTTCAGCCTCCCCTCCATCGAGACTATTACAGTTTTAGTTTTGTATACAGCAAGAAATCATAGCATTAGTGCAGTGCATTACATAATCTATTCAAAGTCATTACAGTCAATTCTATCATGGACTGATTATAAAACTTTTTTTTGTTGTTTGGTTCTTTAACCCCATTCCAGCCATGATTAATGTCTTTTTCTGAGAAGCCAAGGCTGGGCATGTTTGTGTGTGTGCTTTCCTTTTGAGATATTCATACATATAGATCTGTAATTAGGACTATCTTGCAAGAACAAAAGTGTGCATATTCAAGCTTTCAAGAGTAAAACGTCAGCTCATCAAGGATTTCTGCCTAATGAGTCTTGTCTTTTCAATCACCTTTCAAGTATTTATTTCCTCTCATGCTGCTGTTTTCCCCATCTGCTTTATACGAGAACGTCTTTCATCTGCGGTGTCTGAGCAATGTGAAGTTTTGACGCATGATGTTTTGATTGTCAATGCATTTGTGCGAGACTCGATCTCTTAGTCAAGGCCATGCACATCTCTTAGCCAAGGATATATGCAGTTATATAAACACACACACACACACACACACACACACACACACACAGTTCCACAGAAAGGGAGAAAGATAGTTCTGTGAGAACTGTTCAGAGTTTCATCTCTAAATATAACCCAGTGTCTCGGAGAGAGTCGGATGGAGGAGGATGGAGTTACAGTTTGAGATTATTCGTACATAGTCTTCACTAATTGCACTCATTTTCACAATTGCAGAACAAGACTTATCTGAGATCCCTTTTCTGCCAAATAAACCTTAATCCTATCTATTATTGACAAAGGGTAAAGTCCATGCAAAACTCTTGAAAAGAGATGTTTTTTTAACATGGGGAAATAATTAGTCTGTTAAGTCTTATCATGAAGTCAACGAACCAATAAATTAACTCAACACGTGTCTTTGGAATGTGGCAGGAAACTGGAGTAAACCCACACGGACACAAAAAGGAGTCCAAAGTCTTGATTGACCTGGGGATCTCTGGAGTTGCAAAGTGACCATGCTAAATGTGTGCGCCACTATGTTGCCTCTATTTATTAACATGCTGCCTGGCCAAAAAAAGGTCACCACCTGTGGGGGCGGAGCTATGATCTGGGGTTGCTGCTGCAGTTCTAGGTCAGGTCTTGGTTCAACAATGTTATGAGCCCAAAGAATGAGATTAGCTGAATATACTGAACCACCAGTTTATAGATTTTTTCTTCCCTGATGGCACAGCCATATTCCAGGATGATCCAATGAGGATTCATTTGGCATAAATTGTGAGAGTGGTTCAGGGAGTATGAGACATCATTTTCACACATGGATTGGTCACCACAGAGTCCAGACCTGAACCCCATTGAGAATCTTTGGTATGTGCTGGAGAAGATAGTGGGTCCAAATCTCCCATCATCAATACAAGATCTTGTGGGTGAAATTAATGTAATTCTGGACAGAAATAAGTTGTGACATTGTAGAAGCTTGTGGAAACGATGCCACAGTGAATGCGTGATGTAATTCAACGAAATATTAAATTTTTTTTCTTTTTTTTTTTTAAAGCCAAGCAGTGATACACCTTTCTTATACAGAGCTTCCCTCATCACATTACCTAGCACTAATTCAAAATAAGTCCACGACGCTATGTAATAATAATTATGGAGTTAGAATCGTATTAATTGTCAGATTGGATGTGAGATTAATGAAATTTACTGCTAACTAATTAAGCTCTGGAACATGAGATATAAGAATATTTCACTGTACTGTGCCACCATTACAGTGTGTCCCATATTTAACCTGATTTGATTCTACTTTATCTCCTACTTGCTATGCTTATAACCCTCAAAACTGAAATTGTCTTCCAGTTGCTGGAGACAAAAACCGCACAACACGCTGCAGAACGCGGGCGGGCACGCTTTGCGGGCGGAGCTATTTTTAGGAAGAGCGGGAAAACTCCTGACAGCCCGTGTTATATAACAAAAGCGGGTCTCCCCGGTGTCCTCCCACACCAGAGCTAGAACCAGACACATGTCCTCTAAAAATGAATAAAAGAAAGTGAATCACATGTTCACAGCGCCATTTTTGGTCTCTATATCCGGAATGAGGAGTGCACCTTTAATAATGGAGAGTATATTATTGTGCAATATGTATTTCTTGTAGCCTACTAGACAACAGACAAGAGTGGAACCATATTCATTAATAACAATGTTATTCATCCATTCATTCTGTGTCTTATATGTTATCCTACTCAGGGTCGCGGGAAAGCCAGTGCCTAGCCGGCAACACAGGGCGCAAGTCCGTCGTAGGGCACATCTACTCATACATACAAGGGACATTTTGCAAACACCAATCAACCTAAGGTAGGCTACTTGTCTTTGGAATGTGAGTGAAAACTGAAGTACCAGGAGAAAACCCACACTAACATGGGAAGGACATGCAAACTCCACATACAATGGAGGAAATAAATATTTGATCCCTTGCTGATTTTGTAAGTTTGCACAAGTTTAAGAGTTCTTCCTCCTACAGACCAGTTAGACGCTCCTATCAACTCGTTACCTGCATTAAAAACAGCTGTCTTAAATTGTCACCTGTATAAAAGACACCTTTCCACAGACTCAATTAATCAGTCAGACTCTAACCTCTCCAACATGGGCAAGACCAAAGAGCTTTCTAAGGATGTCAGGGACAAGATCATAGGCTGGAATCACAAGGCTGGAATGGACTACAAAAGTAAGACGCTGGGTTAGAAGGAGACAACTGTTGGTGCCATTGTAAGAAAATGGAAGAAATACAAAATGAATGTCAATCGACCTCAATGGGGCTCCATGCAAAATCTCACCTCATGGGGTATTGATCATGAGGAAGGTGAGAAATCAGCCTAAAACTACACGGGGGGAACGTGTTAATGTTCTTAAGGACTACCGTCACCAAGAAAACCATTATAAAACATTACGACGTAATGGATTAAAATCCTGCAGTGCCCACAAGGTCCCCCTGCTCAAGAATGCACATGTATCGGCCTGTCTGAAATTTGCCACTGAACACAAGTGATTGGGAGAAGGTGTGGTCAGATGAGACAAAAATGGAGCTCTTTAGCATTAATTCAACTCGCCGTGTTTTGGTGGAAGAGACCCAAAGAATACAGTCCCCACTGTCAAGCATGGAGGTGGAACCATTATGTTTTGGGTTTGTTTTAGCTGCTAAGGGCACAGGACTACTTCATCGCATCAATGGGAGAATGGATGGAGCCATGTATACCGTAAAATCATGAGTGACAACCTCCTTCCCTCCCCCATATTTTATACAATGTGATTTTCTGGATTTTCTTTTTGATATTCTATCTCTCACTGTTAAAATAAACCTACCCTTAAAAATATAGACTGTTCATATTTTTGTCAGTGGGCAAACTTACAAAATCAGTAACGGATCAAATATTTATTTCCTCCACTGTAGGAGCCCTGGGTCAGGATCGAAACAGGAATCTCACAGCTGTGAGTTGGCAGTGGCACCACCGTGCATGCTGCCCTTAACAGTTTTATGCATATTTATAATCACTAGGATTTGATCCTCACCTCCAGCTACCACCTGTATAGGTGTGTTATCCCCATGAGCTTGGTTTTCCCAGGGTTCTGCAACTCAACTTGCAATATTAATATAGTCTCACTACATTGTGTGTATGTGTTGTAGTAATCTTGAGACCAGACAAGCGGTCTTTGTCTCAACTTTATTTGGACTCAGTCTTGTCTTGAATTTTTTGGCTTGTATCATTCTGGATTCCTCTCCCTTTCCAAAACACACCCGTAGGTGGATTGGCTACCACTCTGTGCTTTTGGGCTTTGAAACACTTCACATTCTAACTTTATATGCACTTTTCTTATTTGTACTTGCATAAGAGAGGAGTGGAATCATCCATAACTAATGGGTGTAATTCTGACGTGCTATTTCCACAAATGTTTTCATAGCTCTGCATATTCCTATGAACTGTTTAATTCTCTTAGGTGTGAGTGAATGAGTGCAAGATTATATTATAAATATTATATTTCTGGGACTAGCTCTAATCATTATTTTAATTTAAAGTTTAAAATCATATATATCAGATAGGCCTATGTAAAGGCAATCACAATTCAAAGTAGTAATGGTGACAAAGCAGTTTAACAACAACCTGAATCTAGAACCCAAATTAACAGTCAGAGGTGACAGTGGCAAAGAAAATGTGCCATGAATGAAGACTCAAGATATTGAACCATGCTCAAATGGTATACCCTCATATGTGAGGGACGGTACAACAGGATTAAATTCCTAAGGGTCAGTCCAACGTGCCACTGGGGTTCTGAGTCAAAATATGGGGAGAATACAAGCAGGTCTATTAAAGCTGATGATTTCAACCAGCACAAACTGGCCACTCAACATAAATGAACCATAAGTATTTTCATAATAATTGCAGCCATGTGATATATGCTACCATATATGAGCTAATGGTGTATGTCTACACAACTGTGAGTTTTATTAAGTCTTTTCCTAAGAATGCTGATATCCTCCCTTGAGTTAATGATGCTTTGAGGATGGGTATCAATACAGATGGTGTAATGCTATGTGGGACTCCTCCGCTCCACACGGTGCCAACTGAGGCGTTACATAACACACACTGGCGCCATGTCGACTAATGTTATTCATTGCACACATACAGGGTGACTGCAGCAGCCTATTTCTCAAACTTAAGCAACACAAAAGGGGGTTCGTTCACTAATTCCTCTCGTTTACTGCAGCGCTTCGTTTAATGGTCAGAATGAGCGGTGCTGCAGCTGCAGGCTTTGTGGTTGCTGTCCGTAGTGCTGAAAGCTGCGCCCAGCGGAAGCTGCAGAGACTCCTGTGGAACCTGTGGATCTGAGAGCAGCTTGCTGTTGTTTGCATTAAGCATGAGGTGGTTTAGTTGGTCTGATCTCAGTTTAGTCTCTGTGGCCCGCAGTGCCGCAGACAGAAAAAGAAAAAAGATGTGCGCAGTCGAACAACGATGCTGAATGCATTGTCTAAATAAGCTTGCTTAAACTGATTTGTGAAAGACTTGTACCGCATTGGTGAGAATTGAACGTTTCGTGGCGGATTAGTGGGCTATAGATAAACATTTTGCATTAACGTATCCACGATTATTTATATGGAACAAGCAATGCTGAACGTTTTGCCTGATTTTGGGGATTAACATCCATTGTTTTACCGCATCGGTCTTCAGCAACAATCGTCTCTGCGTCACATTCCCCCGTGCCCATTTTCGGAGGGGGAACCCCGTCACATCCTCTGCCCATGTATGGGCACCAGCAGACCGAAGTCGGTACGCGGCGGGGAATCCTTGCGCCGACGTAGATGAGCTGATGGGCGGAGCCCCGGTCCATCCAGGAGCTATAAAAGCCGGGCGAGGGATTCCAGTGAACGTAGCGACGGAGAAGAGAAACCAAAGCAGCACCGAGAGATCTGCGCCTGTACCGGGACAGGGAATCCCAAATCCTGGTGATTGATCACTTGACGCGCCGGTGGTGTTCGATCTAGTGACGTGTTTGGATTTGCATCTCAGCACACTTTTGCTTCTCAGGAAGATTTTTGCTGCAACCGAGGAAGCATCATGATCAGCACGGTGGACTTCAGCGCGCTGGACTTTCTGTGCACGGCGACGGAAAACGGAGCTCAGGTGGACAGTGATGCCGGTAAGTGCTTTGCTTTTCGGATCATTAGGATATCAGAGGGTACTTAATATTATTGGCAACTGGATGCAAACTATTGGATATGCTGAATTTACACAGAATAGCTTACATTTCAAATTCAGAACCAAGCAGCAATAGATCCAGATGTTGCTGATAACATCTGATAAGCCTATTATATGTCAGGCGCATCTGCAGCTAAATCTCCACCGCAGTATTAATCTAATCTAATGATCTTATTAGTCCCAAAGCAGTGAGTCATATATGCAACAGTAGGTGCAAGCTTATGTAATAACATCTCTCTCTTTCTCCCTCCCACACCCACAGCCTTGGAGGGGCTTTTAAAGCCTAAAGTTGAGCGCCCAGATCCCGCCTTCCTCCCGGACCTAAATGAAACCTCCTCTGACGGGTTGCCTCCCTCTCCGATGGTGTACACGGGCACGTTCCACAGCGAGCCGGCTCCGTGCAGCGCGGACGCTCTCCTCAACATGATCACGGAGATCGTTGGAATCTGCACGAACCCCATCTTCAAGTCGGGGGCCAGTGGGAGTTCACGCGGGGGCGTTCTTTATCGGCAGGGCTCGGTGGGATCCACAGGCAGCTCCACACCCTCCCTCGGCTCCCCGGAGCCGTTCTGTAACGAGTCTTCGGAAGACTTTATGGACGTTGCGAGTTTGCAGCCCGAGTGGCCTTTGAACATCAAAAAGGAGAGGGATGATGAGTGCGGCGGCGCGTGCGACTTGTTTGAAGACTTGGGCATGTCTGATCACTGCGTGTCGGAGCACGACGCGGACCTGGATGACATCATCGACCTGCTCTCCCCGCTGTGTCCCGAGACGGAATCCACCACGTGGATCAAGCAGGAGCCTGTTTCAGTAGAGCAGTGCGCTCTGAACACATCTCCGAACTTCATCAGCCAAATTCCTGCCACTTTCCAGCACGGGCCGATGTTTGACCTGGACTGTTCCTCTATCCTGGACTCCCTGCTCCTCTCGAGCCCCTCGACAACCAGGAGCCGAGCTCAAGCGGGCAAAGCAAAGAAAGCCGGTCCGAGGGAGAAGCCGTTCTGCTGCCCCCTAGAGAACTGCGACCGCCGGTTCTCCAGGTCAGACGAGCTGAACCGGCACGTGCGCATCCACACGGGACACAAGCCCTTCCAGTGCCGAGTGTGCATGCGCTGCTTCAGCCGTAGCGACCACCTGACCACGCACATGCGCACACACACCGGTGAGAAGCCGTTCTCGTGCGACGTGTGCGGCCGCCGCTTCGCCCGGAGCGACGAGAGGAAGCGACACTGGCGCGTGCACCTCAAGCAGCGCGAGAGAATGCAGCAGAAGGCTGAGATGCTGAGCGCGCGCGCCTTCGCCTTACCAGGACTTGTGTGAGGGCGCTCTCTCGCGACGGTCAAGTTTATGGTTAACGTGAAGCACAGTTTACGTGCGCGAAGCCGCTCAAAGGATCCGATCAGCTCGTCAGGTCTGTGTCAAAATCACCCAGCACGGGTGCGACACCGCGGAGAGTTTAGGGAGTGAGTTAAGAGGAAGGGGAGGCCTTTTAGCACCTCGGATGGTCCGTGAAGGAGGTGACAAACAAGACGGACTCTGCACATAAGACGGACTCTCTCATGAGTGTCGCTTTTTGCCGTCTGCGAACAAGACCTGCATGTTTATGTCCGTATATAAAACGTCTGATGCTGCTATAGAACGTGTTGGCATGCACGTGTGGTTTATATTTGTCCAGCAAACTTTCTATGGTCTCAGTGTTGTATTTTGATACTTGATTGTGTAAAAAATCCTATATTTGTATCTTTCAGAATATCGATTGTATTTTTCTACCGTTCATTTTCAGATCAAAGCTAAGACGAGTCTATCTTCTTTACAGATTTTATCAGATTCTTGTATATTTATCCTTTGACTGTGAAAAAGTGCTTGAATGGTTCGATGGTTCTTGGGAACCCAAATGCAGATGGGAGGGGAAAAAACATCAACATAGTAGTTGAGTTGCAGTAGCACACTTAGTTGTGCAGATATTTTCGGCTATTCGTGAGAAAATAGCCAGCTTCATCTAAATATTTATTGTCTGTTTACTGTTGCACACTGTTTTGAAGCTAAAATATTATATGAATAAAATGATTGATTATTGATTACATTTGGTTGGTTTACAGCAATTCTTTAAAGCATACACACACAAACAAAAGGAAAACATTGCCTCGGGATATACTCAATGGAATAGATTTCATTTTTGGAAGATATGTAAACAGTGAAAAGAATTTTTTTCCAAAGGTGATAGTAAAAGTGTCGTATTAAATGTGTAAAGGCAACAGACTTTATATGTTCAAACAGTATTACCAACAATGTCCTCTAGATGGCACCCTATTTTCCAGTTTACATTACAGTACATTGAGGATGCCATGATCTCATCTAACAGAATCTTAATTGAAAACCAAAGCTTCAGTATGAATTCGCCAAAGCACCTTAACCAATTCAACTGACCTTTTTGAACATGGGTCCTTGGTAACTGATGTTTCACGCTCCTGCAAGCCACAGGAGCTTTTATACTTCGATTGCAGGAAGAACTAGAGAGGTGCATTTCCTGCAGAAAATGCGAGTGTGATTGCCATGATGCAAGTGCCGGGTCAAGGTCCATGCTTGCCGATTTTCAGGTTTCTAGCTCAAAAAGTGTACAAAAAGTTACAGCCGTCGGTGAGCGGCAGTAATGTTAAGTCAATGGGAAATTTTTTTTCTCGCTTTCGCGCATAGCATGCGAATGCGATGTGTGAATTCTTAGCTGTGTACAGGAAATAGTGTCCCGAGAATTCTGCACGTTTCAGTCTTTGTCCCGTGTCGATATCTCGAAAACTGCTGGCGAAATTGAGCGTCAAAAAACGGCCAAATAACATTGTACTTAATGGTTTTTCGAGAGCCGGAAATTGTGGGCATGGTAAAAAGTGACCGGAGCGCCCAATCACGCCGTGACTTCAATGGCCGGGTCAGGATGCCACACGGTCCATGTATGCCGAATTTCATGTTTCTATCTCAAGAATTGTCAGAGTTAAGGCCGTCCAAATTTGGCCGTAATGTTAAGTCAATGGGAACATTTTCGCACGTTTTTGCATGTAGCATGCGACTGCATCGTGCGATTGCTTATCTCTATACAAGCAACCGTCTCCCGAGAATTCTGCATGTTTTGGCTTTTGTCCCGTGTCGATATCTCGAAAACTGCGGGACAAGTTAAGCGTCAAAAAAAAAAAAAAAAAGATAATAAGACCTTCGGATAACAATAGTGTGATTGAGTTACTGCCCAGACCATGTGTCTACCTGAAAGCAAATGTAGTCTGGGATAAGTAGTTAATCCTAAACGATTTATGGCTGTAGTTAAAACAAGCATTAATTATTCTTAACATCCACTTAATGTAACTCAGTGTCCTGCATTGTGCCCTGTGCTGAACTAATCCTGGAGCAGTCCATTGCAAGGCACATACAATGTTACACCATGTTACACTTCAGAGATGCAAACTGATCTAACGCATGTCTTTGGAATGTGGAAGGCACAGGAAGAACATGCAAACTCCATACAAGCAAGAATCAAACCCTCAAGCAAGGTTCAAATCCAAGTTCTCAGGAACTTCTGTTTCCAAGAGCTCCAATTTACAGGAGCTTCTATACATCATATTCGAGAATGAACAGTTGATTTACTACACAGACCATGTGACTACCAAGTAGTGAAATGCATTATGGGGATGAAATTTACTAGCTTATTAATATAACTAGCTGGGTTTCATTCTTTTATTCTCAAAATAAAAACAGCATTTTATTCCGGCCTGCAGGGTTTCTCACATACTGAGTTTGGGTGATGAACATAACTAATTGTTTTACCTCCACAGCGCCATCTGCTGGCAAACAATGTCTAGCGCAGGTAGAAGTCAATATGTCTCTAATAAGTCAACCTGTCTCTCTTACCATAAACAAAAATGGTGCCTGTTTTAATCTGGTGTAATCCTACTCTGGGTGTGAGACCCTGCTTCGTTACTATGTAAATTTAACGGTATGGCTAGTATATTTTGGTGTACAGGTACTTTTGAATAGTACACTATAGTACACTCTTCTTCTTCTTTGGGCTTTTCCCTTTTCAGGGGTCTCCACAGCGAGTCATCCTCCTCCATCTCACTCTGTCCT
>JAVSBU010000035.1:1647129-1660864 GCA_033118015.1 Loricariichthys derbyi
TATGGATGGCACAGTCATAAGCGGCTTTCACACCAAACAGTTCTAGGGACTAATTTTGGCGGAACTATCCCTCGCAGAGCTTTTGCAAGAAATGTTTGTTCCAGGTCCTTTTTTGGTCTACATTCGCACCTTAGCTAGCAGCGCCTTTTTGACGCTAAAATGACATCAGTAACAGGATTTACGCTTACACGACTCAAAGCCTAGATCACAAGGGTCAATAAAGCTTTGATGTTGGACCATTTGTTTGTTTTTGTCTTTTTTTTGTAGAAAGATCTATAATTTATATGGCTAATGGTGTACAAGTATATATAAAAAATACCTCAACATAGGGACTAAATATTTCCCTTCACCGACTCTTGGGAGCAACAAGTATTTTCAGGCTGCTATGTGCGCTTGTTTGCACTAGATGGCGCAGAAAACATATTGAAATAAGTGCAGTCCGGTCCAAACTCGCTCTATATTAAACCCGATGCCCTATTCTTTCCAGTTTATATTATAAAAAATGTGTATTCTGTGTTTTTTATTGTTATCGATTAAGTTGACATTATGTTATATCTTTATACCTGCATATTTAGGCGGAATTTGCCCTGTATTCAGGGTTGAAGCCTAAATGTATCCGTGTTAGACATATAGTGCACTAGGTGTGATGCACTTGGTGTATTATTACGCATTGCGTACCATTTGTAGTGCGCTAACGAAGCTTTTAAGGAGTTATTTGGTATGTGCATATAAATGAGTGGGCGTGGCTTGAGGGTATCCGCGCGCACTTTATGTGAGAGGGATTATGTTAATCTGTCCGGGACGATCACCGCACACAATCTGTTTTGACGTAAGTAATGACCTATTTTTGTAACAAATAGTCGAGAAACAGGCAAGTTTTTAAGTCATAAAACGGGATTTTAGACCAGTTTCATGGATATTTTCTGTCAGTTCCTTCCCAACGGACTGTGACGGGTAATTTCTATGCTAACGGCTTTTTTTAAAGTCTCGAGCTCTTCTTAGCATCATGCAAAAGCGCGTGTTATATGCTAATTGTATTAGTTATTGTATTTATTAATTATTTGTTGTTAATATGATGTTATCATAGTATTATATTATTAATATAATATTTATTAAATAATAAATATTATTTATTATTATTGGTACTAGTAGTATTTATCACTTTTAATTAATTAATTAATTAATTAATTAAATTCGGCTTACATTAAAGAGTACACCAAGTGAGTTTATGATAAAAGTAACTGGAGTAAATAAAAATAAGGTTGAAATAAAAATGAAAGGTAAAAGTATTTCTGTGTCATGATTTTGATCATGATAACAAATCACACAAATATGCTATTGCTAAGTATAATTTAATTACAGACAAGCCTCATATTTACAAAATATTTTAAGACATTTGAGAGAATTTAAAAGTTAACAAATAACTGGCAAACAATCAACAGCTGGTGTCGGAAAGTTAAGGTTTCAGAGCAACATCACATCAGACCACTAACAGAGGTCCAAAATAGTGGTTGTAGGTGCAGTGCAAAAAGTGGCAGTTATTTAATGTTTCAAGACGAGCAAGACAGGAAAAACAATGACAAGTGAAAGCTCAGTGTCAGCATCACTGTACAGGATAGTTACTAAGTGCCTGATAAAATGAGCACTAAATTGTACAAGTACTTCTGTGAACCAATCTCAAAACAAACTATGTCATGAGAGCTACAAAATTGTGTTTAATGGCCACACTGCCATTAAGAAAGCTGATGTTGCAAATATCAATATGTGGGATGCACAGATGGATGTAAGGAAACTTGGACTCGTATGGAATAAAAAATGTGATCTGTGAGCCCTATTTGGACTGGATTAGTTATCAGCGGCACATCTCCAATTAAATAGTTACATGCTTAAACAAATTTCCTGTAAGATGAGCAAGTTTCTTGGGGGTTGAATCCTCTGTAGATCTTTGTGTTACACCTATCTGTCTGATATAGCTGGTCATTATTTCAGGAAACTAAAAGTAGAGGATATAACGTGTGTTTAAACATCAAGTAGAGTTTATACCTAGTAGATTCCTTTAAAATACACCCCTCAATTAGCTGATGCAATCCGGCCTTTAATTTTTTTTTCAATGAGAGAATGGATTCCTTCCAACATCCAACAGCATCCTTTATACCCCAAATTATCATAGTCACCGACACAGGAGAGGATCTTGAGCCTACTCCAGAACTCATCTGTCAGGATCTGGCTTTTTCCAGAAGCACCATTTTAGCTCAGCACAGACTGGGACGCAGTCTTATCCTTGATTAAAGGATCTAAATATTTCACATGCTTTTATAGTTTGTGCACCCCATTTACAGTTATGACTCCTGAGCCACTCGTCACTCCCACAGAGATCTTTCCCTTGAGCGATATCATTTCTGACCAGTCCATGAAACATGCATTTCAGTTCTTATTTCTTCTGCGCAATCTTCTCAGAACTGAAGTCCTCTTGGAGCCATAGCCATCCTGAGGTAGGAATTCTGGGGAGCGGTTTGGCATGTCGGGAATGTCGGATCAAGGGCCTCCACCCTGCATAGTTAAACAAAACATTCAGGAAGTCTGTAGATCTAAGAAAAGGTTTAGGATGAACACTAAGACCTACTTGCCACATGAACAGCCCTTATAATTTTGTAAGCCCTTATATAATTCCAATATTAAGGGATTAATAAGGGTTCTCATCTAAACATTCTGAAAGGTCTGTATGCTGTTTAAATAGTACCTGTAGTAGATATGGATATGGATTGTACTGGACTGTGATAGCTGAGTGGTAAAGGCACTAGACGCTGCACCAGGAAGTTCAGGGTTCAAATCCCATGTCTGCCAGCCAGAGTGTAAGACTGAATCAATTGTAAGTCACTCTCCTTCACTTCCCCTTCAGTTTTACTCATTATTCTAACTAATAATACACAGTTCTCCTTATTTCAGGCTGTTATGGACTATAGCATGCATCCTCCATCCTCCTTTGCCGCTGCCATTTGGCCAACAGGAAAGGAGCCAGATGTCATCCTGACCTGTGTTATGGAATAACTCTTGCTATTCACCGACAAGATGATGACATCTGTGGTCTCCAGTGCTAAGAGAGGGCAGGGCCCAAACCTTAAGGGTGTGGATCCAGAGACATGTATGATTGTCTTCAAAAACCATTGGGCACAGGTAAACCCATATCATTGTATAAATAGACATCAGGTTTACCATTTATGTCTATACAGGTGTGTACCGTTTGACGTCCACATTATGTTCTGTAAACTGGACGCTGATTGGAGGTTACCAAAGTCTAAGGAGGTTTGGTCCCTTTATGAGTCTTCAGTGTGGTGGGAGATGAATTGTATGTCTAAAAACTCAGACATAAAACAAAGGCAGCTGTCAGCATGAGACCCAAAAAATTACATTTGTTCTTGCAGAGAATCCTTGGTGACTGTCACTATCATTTTAGCTACCTGTTTTAGGTTTTTGTTTAATTTTCCCCTATTTTTTTTAACAATTCACACAGACCGATGAAGCAATTTAGTGACAATTGTCACAAAAAGTAGTTTGATAAATTTGTAATGCAAGTTGCTTTTTAAAACAAAGAAATTACCTAAAGAAACATTCATGATCTTGATGTTATTTCAGTAAAGTTAAACTTATTTTGTCACTATTTTCTTGGGGCAGGGGCATGAAAATGTTTCGCCTTTTTGAGAACCTCCGATTTATGTTGTCAGGTTTTGAGGATCCTCGAAAGGCATGAGCCGGCTCGTAATGGCGGCCTGCGTTTAGACTCCATCCCAAGTGATGAGGCGAGCGCTGTGCAGAACTACGTGGAGTATATGCTGTTCCTCCTGACAGAGGAGGAGTGTGGTGTGGGTGGAGCCATGGGCCCCATCCTCGAGTTTGTCCTTCTCGAGAACGTGATGGAGCGTCTGTTTGTGTGGAGCCTGCGCCGAGACTTTACAGAGGACGCCAAGCTGGAACAGCTGCAGATGTACGAGAAGCTGGTGACAAGAGCCCGGCAGCCCCTGTTGCACCACAAGCCCATCCTGCGTCCCCTCGCCATGCTGCTTTCTTCCTGTTGCTCGGGCTCTGGCTCAGTGATGGTGGAGGTCCAGCTGGTGCGTCTGCTGCACCGGTTGACTTGCGTGCTCGTACGTGATGGTTCTGCACTCCAGCTCTTCCTCTTCCACAGTGGGCAGGACCATGGCGCCGCCAACTTTTTGCTCTTCTCCCTACTACTGCCCTTTGTGCACCGTGACGGGCCGGTGGGAGCGCAGGCTAGAGAAGCACTCACCCTTATAGTGGAGGTTTCAGCGCATGACTCCACCGTGGCTGATCACATCACCCAAAACACCTACTTCTGCCCGGTGAGTGTGTAATTAATGTAACAGTCACTCCAGGACTGTGGTGGCCTAGTTGTTAAGGTTCTAGACTATGAACCAGAAGGTCCCGGGTTCAAATCGCACCTCTATCAAGCCGTCACTGTTGGTTGTTTGATCAAACCCCTTAAACTACAATTTATTGGATTGTAAAATGGTGTTAATTATAAGTCACTTTGGATAAGAGCGTCTGCTAAGTGATGTGCTGTTTCTTTCTTTTCTTGTGCTTCCTGGCCCATTGGACTCTCCAAGCCCAATAGAGAGGAGAGAGATGTGTGATTACTTTACTACACTTACTCTGTGTAAACCATAATGACTCTTGCAAACTCAGATTCCATCCCAACACACACACACACACACACACACTCAATCAAGGCAGCCCCTCCCCCTCTTTTAATCTGTGCAGGATTTTAATCCTAGTCAGAGGATTTCCGCACATACTACATGCCCTGTTTTCACTAAGTGATTTTACCTTTAACATCTGATTCAGACAAATATACATTCATTTTTAATTATGTAGTAACATAGGCATAACTAATGAATAGTTAAACTGAAATATGAAAACAATTTAGCGAATTCATGGAAACGAGTAACAAAACCGGGAAAATACAAGGTCACTGGGGATGATTAATATAAGTAATATAAAAATCACTGGCTGGTGGCAAAATGAGATGCAGTATTTAAACTTACTGATAGATATAAAACATATACTGCGTGTTGTACACCCAAGACTTATGCCTGAGGGCCGACAGAAGAGCTAATGTGGTACAAGTCATACTAGTGGCCCTAGTGTGTGAGTGTGTGCATGATAGTGTGAGTGTGTGTCCTGGACTGGGCGTCCCTATAACGCCAACTAACTAGGCACCGGCTATCCTCTGACGCTGTTCAGGATTAGGCAGATAAGAAAGTAAATGACTGAATGCCTTTTGTCTTTCCTTGTCTTATCCGAGTATCCTAGTCACGGTTGCGGGAAAGTCGGTGCATTGCCGGTGACACAGAGCGCAAGGCAAGAATAACCTAGGCTAGCCGCCAATCCATTAATACTAACTGAATAACACCGGGACCTTGCTCAGTGCTGTCAGCGACATCTGGTGGTAAAGTGCTAGAATTGCATATCCGTCTTATCAAAACGGATTTGTACTGAACTTCGCACTTAGGAAAGTTTTCCTTCTTTGATTCTGAGGTAAAATTAGGTGAAAATGTTGAAATGTTGTGCAAACACAGAAATAATTTATTAATATATTAATGTGTGTGTGTGTGTAGGTCTTGGCCACTGGGCTAAGCGGTCTTTATTCCTGGCTCCCAGCTAAGCTGGATGTATATAGTGAAGGATGGAACTGCTTGGAGGAAGCAGACTGGATGCGGGTGCCTGCACTTATCCAGTTCCTGAACTCACTGCAGTTCTGCGGTACCGTGTGCAAGGTGCGAGTTACAACACATAGTCGCATAATGTTAGAAAGACAAAGCCTTTATAGTATAAGTTTATGATTTTTTCTTTAGGTAGCCCATCACTCTATCAGAGATCAGCTGCTCAGTTACATCTATAATGGCTTCTTAGTTCCAGTTATGGCACCTGCATTACACAAGGTGAGACTGTGTGTATAGTTGCATAAATTACCTGTATTGGCCCTGTGATTGTTCTGAGACTGTTCTGCTTGATCAGCTTACCTTAGAGGAGGTGATGACAACAACAGCCTATCTGGAGCTTTTTTTGAGGAGCATCTCTGAACCTGCAGTACTCCAGACCTTCCTCATTTTCATCCTCAGGCATCGTCATGACAACGTCAGCATCCTCGATACGCTCGTCAGCTCAATAAACACACCCTTTCAGGTTGGGGTTTGAGGTTAAGTCACAGATGCAAATGTTTATAAGCAAATCAAATGTAATTGCATATTTAAAATAATCAGAAACTGGATATACTTTTTTCTTTCTCTCTCTGATGTAGCTGGGTACAGTGTCATTGGCTCTGTTCCGCACTCTGATTGGTCTCTACTGTGAGGATGTCATGCTGCAACTTATTCTCAGGCAAGCACTTGATCTTTTCGTCTCAATTTTCTGTCTCCTATAACCTGTTTAGGCTGTAATCCTAAAATAATTGTTGAAACTAAGGATGGACGACACCAGTGAGTGTTGAATGAGTTCCATTTGCTTGTTGTAACTTAGACAATGTAACGTTATCTTCTATAATTTGTCAGCACTGATTCAAACAACACACATTTAACTATTCATACTGAGTATTGGTCAATCTCAGCAACTTTATTTTTTCTAAAAATTTCACCTGTTTCTGTTACTTAGTCCTGTTCCTCTTTATGTGAGGTAACAGGTCAGTAAGTTGAGATTGAACTTTGCAGTCATGGTTACAGTATCATCAAATATTACAAGAAAAAATAAGAGAGTACTTACTTTTGATCTTCTTCAGTAGGTCTTCCTATTGAACATGAGGTCATAATTTTTAGAAGTGTGGATCTGTTAGGGTCACAGGACTGAGTGAAACCCTGGGGACTAATGTGAATTTTAAAATAAACATGTTATGCATTACTTCTGGAAAAATACACTGCCTGGCCAAAAAAAGGTCATCACCTGTGAGGGCGGAGCTATGATCCATGATGTCAGGTTGTTCAGTAACATTATGAGCCTAAAGAATGAGGTCAGGTGCTTCGTAAATATACTGACCCACCAAGTTATTCCATCAATGGATTTTTTCCTTCCCTGATGGAGCAGCCATATTCCAAGATGATCCAATGCTAGGATTCATCAGGCTCAAATTGTGAGAGAGTGGTTCAGGGAGCATGAGACCTAATTTTCACACATGGATTGGCCACCACAGAGTCCAGAGCTAAACCCCATTGAGAATATTTGGGATGTGCTGGAGAAGGCAGTGGGTCCAAATCTCCCATCATCAATACAACGTCTTGGAAGGAAAAATTAATGCAACTCTGCACAGAAATAAATGTTGTGACATTGCAGAAGTTTGTGGAGAATGCGTGCCATAATGAAAGATAAAGGTGGTCCAACAAAAAATAATATATTTTTTGGCCAGACAGTGTATTTTAGGCATAGTTGGTATATAGTTATTGTTATTGTTTAAAATTATACACCTTAAACTTACAACTGCATCACTGTGTTGGACACTCCTTAATAATAAAATATTTTTACAGTTAATTATGTTAATTATCTATACACCTGATGTCCTGGGGATGGAAAAGGCACCCATTCGGTCCATTCTCACTGTAGCCTCGGTTTGATGGGGTGGCATTTTCTGTTGTAGCCCATCTGCCTTAAAGTTGTGATGAGTGATCAGTGATGATCAGCGATCCTCTGGCGCACTCTGGTTCATATCACACCTCTGATGAGGTGAGGTTTGAGTTGCGTTTCAAATTGTTGGCTAGGTCTCTCACTGCCCTGTTTACCAGGAAGTTCTAGGTTCCTGAAATAAACAGCTGTGGTTCATTATGGCAGATATTTCAGTGGGGTTGCATTTATCAGATCAGCTCACATGACTTGTTTTAATTCATTTCTCTTCTTTTCTCCATTCTCACACTCCAGGTATCTGATTCCATGTGCTCACATGCCGTGTAAGGAACGGCGCAGACTGAGAGAACGAGACTGTCATTCCACCGGTGCTGCTGCTCTCCTCTCACTTACCCCCTCATTCCTCCTCAGATCCTGCCCCTCTCCAGCACTGCCTCTTAAACCAGACTACACACTCTGGTCTAAAGTCACAGAAGGTCTGCTGATGGGGAACCTGGGTAATATTTTGTGCTTACACTCGTATAATAAGTTTATATCCATGCATGATAGCTTTTTGTGGACTTTGTGGAGGTTTGCTGTAAAGTTTGTTATAATGGTTTTTTTACCTTAAAATGAACTTAAGTTTTTAAACTTTGAAATGGAAACAACTTAATTTCACACTATATCACACTTTTAATCTCACATTTTAGCCCCACTTTTTCCTGGTCAGGGCCATGGAGGGACCTATCATAGAGAGGTTATATGCCTCCCATTCAGCCTTGTGTCACTAATAGTCCCATTCAGCTGTGTATTGATTCCTCTTACTTGTCCTGCAATTTGTTTATCATATCCTCTGCTATTTAATCCCATTTCAGAGGTTGTTTCTTGCACAGAATTTAAGTGTTTGCTGTTTAAGCCTGGTCTGCACCATTTTTGTGTACATTTTGTTCACTGGTCCAGCCTGTTAATCTAAACCTAAAACTTTTTTTAGGGTCAGACGATGCTGGACACTTTTTCTGCATGAACTCCGTATCCTTGATGGACAGAAACTACCTCCAGTACCTGCTGGATGCCCGCAGTATCATCAGCAGCAGCATTCAAGCATGTCAGGTCTGGTCTGCCCCTTACGACGGACTCAATCCCACACCGGAAGGCCACCATGGAGAGGAGGAGATTGAGGAGGAGGATTGTCCACCTCTGTCCACTCCTTCACCCCAGCCCCCAACCACACACCGGCACTCTAACACCAGTTTAACTCAGACAATAGCATCACTGGCTGAGCTGGAGTGGGACGATACTTACGATGCCGCTCCAGATGAACAGGAAAATCAGCAGATTCCAGAGCAGCCTGAGCATCCAAAACACATTCAGGAAATGCGGAAAAGCGCCATCATGCTGATCCACGGCTCCTACGTCGAGGAGTCAGACTTTCAGGACGACGTATTGGTTTATAATCTGATCGCACAGAGGGACATGCGAGATGATCGCAGGTTGTCTTTTAAAAATGCAAATCATTTACAGATGCATGCTGAAACAAACACAGGCACCTGTGGACATCAGGTACAGAATCACATAAATGTGGACACAACAGAAGTTCAGCAACCTTTAACTGAAATAAATGGACATATTTCTGAGGACCACAGGGAACAAATGAACGATAAACCTCACTTCAACCACAGTCATACCATAGTTTTGGGAGAGCAACGGCAGGATCAATCCTTCAGATCCTCAGTACAGCCAGTAAGCGATGACTTCATTTCCCAGTGTCTCCAGCTTATTCATTTGCTGGAAGGGGAGGAAGAGAGCATGCTGGGAAATGAAGTACATTTTCAGAGGTTGACTGTGCTCATACATGGCGAAGAGCCAGACATAGACTGCAGTTTATTTTGCACTGGTGGTTGTGAAGATGAGGAGAGGGATGAAGAGCAGAATGAGAGTGATGGAAAGAAACATGTTCCATTTACAGGTGATCTCAAGCCAACCATCTGGATTATTATAAACGTATATCCTATTATAAAATTATGGATTTTTAAACCTCTGCTTTGAGTAATTTCTTTTAATGCAGGAGACACTAAAATTGATCATTACATCCAACTCTCCTTCAGGTCCCTTCATCAGCGTGCTGCTCTCTCGTCTGGAGAACATGTTGGAGAACTCAGTGGAGGTGAACCTCTTGTTGACTGGGATCTTGGCTCAGCTGGCAGCCTATCCACAGCCGCTGTTACGCTGCTTCCTGCTCAGCACACAAACAGTCTTCCATCCCAGTGTCCGCTCTCTTTACCAGGTTTCCTTCAGTAGCTCTACTGAAGAAATACCTCTGTTGTTATAGCCTGCATAGGTTGCTTATCAGACACTTATGTGTTTTGCATTGTAGGTACTTGTGTCTGTGGGTTGCCAGATTGAACAGCATGCGGCATCCAGACCTGAGTTTGCTCAGATGGTACGAGATGTCGCACAGTACCTGCTGCTCAAAGATCAGGCCATGATGGACAGAGGTGAATATTTTTATGTGCAGATATTCAGTAGGACCAATTAAAAATGATTAATAATTAACCAATGACCATTCAAAACATGTACCATTCAAACTATAAACACACAATTTCATGTTTTTATTTAACACATTACTATACATGCTGAAAATTAATGTGAACTCTTGTGTTCTACACAAAATATATTTTTCACAACTGCCAAATAGCTATAACTGGGTAGTGTAGGCTTGGGCTAGTAGAGAAATACGATAATAATAATATTGTATACTAACCGTAAACAAAAACAATTCCAGAAAAACAACAGTTGAGTGTAATTTGAAAACCATTCGCGCATATGTAAATTAACACAATGTCATATAATATTGATTTTCCATCCAAAACTTTCTCCATCTTCAAAGTAGAACACAAAAAGCGTTCTGTCTCGCCAGAGTATTGACACCTGTGGCAGATTTCCTACTCATCAAATTATGGCATTAAAAGCCTGCCTGTCTGATCTGTGTGTGTGTGTGTGAAAAACATTTTTCCAAAGAGTATTTTGTCTTATTGCATTTGTTCTAGTGTATTCTAGTGTTATATTCAGGTCATGTTGAGTCCACTTTGAAGAGTTCTGATTCGAATTTTGGCCTTCTATTATATCTTATGTCTGTACATTCTGTTTGATACCTTGCTGTTTCAAATTTTGCCTCCTCTTGCAATAGGAGTCCATTGTATTGTCATTATAACATGCACACAAAATGATTGAATTATGAGAGAATGAAGTTGTTAAAATGAAAATCCCAGTCCCCCTGACTTAAATTAAACCCCACTAGTGGTGTGTGCTGCAGAGGGGCCTCAACGATCCGAAGAGATTCTGTAATAGGAGTCTCATCCCTATCTCCAATCTCGCAGGCATTTTAGAACAAGACTAATTTTGCAAAGGGATAAGGCATAACCCTTCGCCATTACATTTTACATAACCTTTTTACCCATCATTTGTGTGTTTCGTGGTTAATGAATGTTTTTTGACAGAAGACAAGCTATTGTAGCTTAATTAAGCTTTTTCGGTCGTATTCCAGTAGAAACTGCAATACACAGAGCAAACAATTTCCTGTTTTTGTTTGCCCTTTTCCCCAACACTCCCTCTCTCAGAGTGGAATTTCCTGCAGGAGAACAGACTTGGCTGGGGCTTAAATGGTCACGTCTCTGGGCGGCTGCTGAAAACTCTTCCTCCGTGTCCCAAGATCCCTCCTCAGTGCAGAAACAGAGTGTTTGCGACATTCCTTTATGCCGAGTTCCTCAAAGAGCTAGCAGCTTTTGCACAGGAACACTCCATACGTCCTGAGTAGAACCTCTAGGAGACACGTCTACGAACTTTACACCAGACACTTGGCTTGGACACCTGAGTAACTTGGATGTGCATACTAGAGATTCAAACTTGCCTCAGTTTCACACATGGAGGGACTGGTGACAATCGTGGTTTTACAGTATGCACTTTCTGTGTAATTGCAGCATCAATGCGACATGTAGTTCACATAAAAGTCCCCTTTTCTCATATTCTATTTATATTGTCTAAATTCATCCATTTAGCTGCTGCAAAATATCTGTTGTGCTTCCTTTTGTATTTTTTGTATATTGTATTTTTACTTTGGTGATCTCTCTCTCTGCAGCAGATTATCACCAGGGCTGTCAGGGTGAATCCTAAAAAAGCACTGCAAACTTTTCACTGATAAAACTGGATACATTAATTTTAAAGTTCCGTTGTGTTTGTGTGTCCCAACAATGCTCTCAGGCATTCAATCATTCGTTTTATTTTTGTTCTGTGATGTATTCCATATTGAATCAGTAAATCCACACTATGGGTAAATAAGCTGTGGTTAGTATTTGGTAACAGGAGTTAATGTGTAACTGCAGACACAGACTGGAACTCTTCCCCACCGAAACGGGTCAGCCAGCTTGCTCTCAGTGGAGTCCCAGGCTGAGGGTTTAATGCCGATGCCCTCCTTCCTGTATGGTGTGATCTCTCTATGGTCCTGAAAGTTTTACATTAGCATAAAACTGTTGTCCAGACAAAGCTGAGATTTGTGGAGGTCGACATTTTTTTCTAAGCTCTTGGCTAATTTGTTTTGATGTTCCTTTAATATCAAGGCACTGACTCTAATGGTAGGCACTTAATTACAGGCACTGTTGCACTCCCAGTTAACTCCTAATTAGGATTACTGAAGTTACATCAGCTTCTAAACTCTTCTACACTGTTCAAAGTGATGGCTAACTTGCGGTGCCTTCTGACACACAAAACAACGTCGGCAAACACAGTTTGTCCGATTCTGTGCCGAAAGAAATGTATACTATATATGAAGTGTTATAGGCATTCAGCCAATCAAAGCAAATACACAATTTACAGTACTGAAATATTATATTATATCAAAGCTTTGCTTAAATCTGAACTGTAGCTCTGTCATGAATAGACAATATACAATCAGTGCTCAACACCAGCTTTCAGAAAGCAAACAATATTAAACAACGCATAATAAATAACGCTAATACAGTAATAGTACAGCCAATGCACTTACAAATCCAGATACATGGATGTAAAATGTAAAGCACAACAGAAGTACACTCAGGTTCTAATTTTTGACCTTTGCATGAGTCGATCCCGTTAGTAGCTATTAAAGTGAGTTTTATGATTTTACTCCTGGGTTCTGATTGGTTGGTACGGGCACTTCGCAGCAGTCACTCTTCCAGGAGGAGGGGTTAAATCCAGCAGGGGCAGAGCGGGAGCGGGGCGTGTCCGTTTGGCCCAGTCCCTGATACTGACCCTTTGGGGAGGCGGGGACAGAAAGAGGGTCGACGCCCAGTCGCTCGTGTGAAGCCCCTGAGAGGAGGCCAGTGTGCTCCCCCTGCACAATGTCTACTTCAGAGCCAAAGAACAGCTTACGGGGACGTCCCAGCACTGTGCGCCCTGAAGCACACACACACACACACGTTTAAAAATTAGTTCTGGTAAAACCAATATTTTTTCTTACATCACTAGTTATAATGTGCCTTTGGAAAATATGGTTTGAATTTTGAATTGAAATTATTGGTAGGAGTTGTTGTTTCAGTGCTAGACAGGGGATGATCCCCAGACTGGCATCTCCTCCCTAGGTGGCACGGTGGTGCATGTGGTTAGTGCAGTCGCCTCACATCTCCAGAGATCCCTTTTCAATCCCAACCCTGGACTCTGCCTGTGTGGAGTTGCACACAGGAGGTCCTCTGGGTGCTCTGGTTTCCTCCATTAATAATTTCCTAACTGATTGTTAAAGAGTGCTCCACACATTTCACTATTTCATTTTGTGGAACAGCAAAAATGTTTATAGTGTCATTAATAACTCGTGTCATTGTGGTGACTGGAGTGTGGTGGCGCAGTGGCTAGGGTCTGAGTGTTTAAGTTTCAGCACTGGCAAAGTCCCAAGGCCCTTAACTCTTCTCTGCTTGGTTTGACCTTGTAAGATGTGATCAGTCGTAAGTCGCTCTGCTTTCAGTGTAACAATCTCCACATAGGTATGTGGTTGTTTTGGATAAGCATGTCTGCTAATTGTCTAAATGGAATTCTTCTTCTTTTTCTTTCGGCTTTTCCCTTTTCAGGGGTCGCCACAGCGAGTCATCCTCCTTCATCCCACCCCGTC
>JAVSBU010000035.1:1713069-1726183 GCA_033118015.1 Loricariichthys derbyi
ATTGTAGATTAAGGGTCTTGTTTAAGGACACAACAGTGGCAGCTTGGCAGAGGTGGGATTTGAACCCTGGACCTTCTGCTTCTTAAGTTATTAAGTATCTGTAGTTTTTTATTTCTGTACCTTAATCATTTTTACTTTACTTACTAGACAGATCTGTACTTTTTACTCAGTACATTCTCATAAGGGCTTTTTACTTTCTTAGTTTGGTTCCTTGTATCTGAAAATGTTTTCATTCTGTTTTTCTGTGGTTAGTTAAAGGTAATAATGTCATTTGTATGATTTAACTCAGTGTCATAGATCTGTACCTTTTGCCCTCAATAAAATACATCGTCTTTCGAAACAGGATTTAAGATAAATATTTTTACTTATTTACTTTAAGTACGTTTAGCAGCGAGTTCTTTTATACACAAAATAAGTCGTTCTGCTGACTTGGTGCCATTTGCTTGTTGGACCTCTTGAAAATTAAACTTCATTTTCTATAGTTTTTCTACAGTGAATCTAACAATACATTAAAGATTTTAATCATTATATTTGATTGTAAAGTGTCATTTTAGAGACAGGTAATGAATGCTTGCGTACTTCTGACACTTCTGCTGATGTCGTATTATTGCTGTTCCTGTGCTAAATGAGGTATAAAGCTGATAAAGCAAAACAGCCAACACCTCAATACAAGCCCGACACAAAGGGGATTCCCCACCCAGACGGTGATGAAGTTGATTGTTTTCCAATAAATCCACATTCCTCTTATTTAAGGGCAGATCATAGCCGGCCAGGCTCAACCCAGATATTCCCTGCATAACCTGAACCAACACCAGAGCTGTGATTCATATCGTAGTTGTTCTACTGGTTACACCTTTGGTACCAAATACTGTAAAGGCATCCTGTAGAGACCCGTGAAGCACCAGGTAGGAAGAAATACAACTGTAAAACACTCACAATGAAGTTTCTTATCTGTAGAAGATATTGTAAGAGTTGGTACGTTTTTATAGGGCACACGGATGGGCGGCGGTAATTCAGCAAGCCACCGCGGTGCCTTCCAGACCGGGTGTCACACAGGCACAATTGGCCATGTGTAAGGGAGGCACTGCAACTTCAACCCAACCCTGCTACCCTGATATTGACTAGCCACCAGGATTGTTTTGGCGTAGGCTTTGGACCCGACCCTGACCAAGATAAACCTAAATGAACTTAACTAATCCAGGTAAAAGCTCTCCAGAGATAAACAATTAAAATGGAGTCAGCAGTAACACGCACTTCATTAAGATAAGTTTTAATGTTAGCTAAGCTGACAGGATTTTAGAGAAGATACTGACAGGACTCTGAGGTCACATTCCTGAATGTTTATAATCTTCACTGCTGACATAGCCTGCCTCACATATAGGATTAGGGGCTCCTAAAATGCCTAAATCTCCTGATATTCATCATCATATTGAGTTTGATGAAAAAAAGAAAGCTGTGTCAGTAGTAGTTGCTTTGCCTTGTCATTTGCTTTAATGCTGTAGCTTTGGCTGTGACTTTGCAGTGCTGTGAGATAAGGACACAGATAAAAACGGATTAATGGTATCTCAGCTCAGGCAGATGGACTCACCCGTAGCCCTGACTGTTGAGTCTGACTTTCCCAGGGATCCAGGCAGAGAATCATCCCGTTTACTGATCCTGATTAGAACAAGTGATCTGGTTTAAAGATACCAAGCCGGACTCAAAGCCCATGAGCTTGTACTATGGGCATTTTAAGGAAACTTATTATTATGACTGTTCCCAAGCATTCCTTCATTAAAACATCACCAAATTACAGCCCAGTTTTACAGTTTAGATTTGATGTAATACCAACAGAGCACTGAGACTAAAAATGGCATGATTTAGGACAGCTGGGTGAGTAGTGAAGACACACTATTGTCCTATAGTGTTATGTTCAGTGTACAGCAAGTCCACACAAGTCCTATTTTGAGCCACGTAATCTAATCATCACAATGAGATTTCCCTTTGCTTTACTTTCTTCTGCTACGTTTTCCCACTCGGATTGAAATCCCCTAAGTACTTTCAGCTTTAACAGGATGTCCAGGCTTTTCTGTGCTTAATTGATTACTGTGGTAACAAGTCACGTTTCGATCATGTGTTGAGAATAAATTTTGAACTGCAATAATTAACAAAATTCCGTTAGAAATCCATTTACAAACTAAATTACAGTATATCACTTGAGGCCCTTTTTATAGGCATGTTGCTGTATATTGCCAATCAAGAGATTGCAGGTTTTCTGTCATTTTTACATTTTTATGGATGTAACTGGTTAGCCTTAAGGGCTTCCCTCAATGCTTGGGGCTGTGGCAATTCCCTTCCTTGCATGGCCTGAAGCTACACCTGAGGTCGGTACTGTGTCAGGTGCCGAAATGATACTGGATTTTAAATGCAGTGTACATTGACTAACTACTTCCTACAATCCACTTCCAGGCAAAGTCACAGGTTTGCATTGGCTGGAGATGTTTGGATGGCAGAACAAACATGTTAGAACGATGCAAAGTAGACAAGCTTAGCCTAAATAAATGAAAAAGGTAACTTTACCTTAAATTAAGTAACGAGAGCAAATGGCTCAAATCATCTAACATTCTGACATTTCTGTCCAAAGTTGCATTAATTTTTTCCCATGATCTTGTATTGAAGATGGGAGATTTGGACCTACTGCCTTCTCCAGCACATCCCAAAGATTATCAATAGGGTTCAGGTTTGGACTCTGTGGTGGCCAATCCATTTGTGAAAATGATGTCTCATGCTCCCTGATCCACTCTCTCACAATTTGAGCCCGATAAATCCTGGCATTGGATCATCTTGGAATTATGGCTGTGCCATCAGTGAAGAAAAAATCTATTGATGGAATAACCTGGTGGTTCAGAAGATTCAGGTAACAGCTGACCTCATTCTTTGGACTTATAACGTTGCTGAACCTAAACCTGACCTAGAACTGCAGCAGCAACCCCAGATCATAGCTCCGCCCCCACAGGTGCTGACCTTTTTTGGCCAGGCAATGTATGCAAGGTGATGCAGTGGTTAGCAGCTCTGAGATCCCCGATTTGATCCTGACCCCAGGCTCCATCGTGTGGAGTTTGCATGTCCTCCCCGTATTCATGTGGGATTTCCCCGGTATTCCGGTTTTCTCCCTCATTTCAAATACATGCTAATTGATTCTTCCAAAGTGTCCTTAGTGTTGTTTTTAGTGTGTGTATGAGTGGATTGTCCCTGTCTAGGGTTGTTCATGTCTTGTGCCCTGTGTCACCGGCTTTCCCGTGACCCTGATTAGGATTAAGTATATAATGAATGAATGTATTTACCCGGTATTGGATCTGATGAAAGTCATGGCTTAATTGCCAGTCTCTCATAAGGCACAGACTGCGCATGTCTGCCATTAACGTTTCACACTGATGAGGTGCGCCTGTGAGGAGCTTTAAAAACGCCAGTCGGCTGTTCATCTGACCCACCGCGTCTCAGGAGAGAAGTTTTGATCAGCATTTTAAAATGAAATTCCCACTCAAAGGCCCTGAAAGGAAAATGAAGCAGGTTTCCAGAAAAGCCAGGAGAAACATCAAGGCTTATTCTAATTATGTCTACAGAGTGAGAAAGGTTTGTGTTATTTACGACCAAAGCAATAAATTAAACCAACTTATGTAAATTAGAGCATAAATTACAATCAGAAAAATGTGTTGACTCCTTAAATTTGCTCTGAGTAGGCACAACTGAAGGCGCGTTTGAACGTGGAGAAACGTGAGAGCGACTTCAAAGAACTTCAAAGCAGGGCGCTACTTTATGACTTCTAAAGCTTCCTTAACTCTGCTTTGTTGTAAAATTACTTTTGGTAAATGGGTAGAGTTTTAGATTGTTTGCCAATTAGACCTTGACTGTTTCAAAGCCACCCATTGCTTTCTGCTCAGTAGCAGCCTCTGGTTTGTTTAGTCATAAAATAAAACCAAGGACATTTCTGAACACTTAACTTTAGTTTTGCACTTAGTGTGTTTTAATTACCATCAAACTACTTAGGAAGTTCCCTATGTCTGTGTGGGTCTTGTGTACTCCAGTTTCCTCCCACACTTCAAATGTTAATTGGTGTCTCAAGTTGTCTTTGAGCCACCACCCCTGAGTGACTTCATTTGCAAATGCTGCATCTTTGAATAGTATTGCAAATATGATGCTCCTTAGTCACTGGTTTTCATTTGTGCCCTTCATTTTGGCTGTAGCTGGTACAATGTAAAAGTGCAGATATGGTTGTTTTAAACTATGCCCTTTTTTTGGTGTCTTGGCTAAATGCATACCCTGGAAGGATCAGTATCTGGTCATCATTGGATGAGTTAAATCCAGCCTCCAACATGCATTAATCTTTCAGTTTTGACACCAGTGTTATGGTGTCTGTAATAATTGACATGACTCTCTTCTTGCAGGAGTGTTCTGCCCCGAGTATGGCCATTCCTGGGAATTTGTGGAAACGACTGTGCTCAAAAATTGGTGACGAAGCTGCTCGCCTGTCCAAGCTGAACAGACGTGGTACTATCACCCGGCGCGAGGTCTGCACTGCTGTACGCACTGTATGGAAACAAACTCAGAGGAAGGCCAAACCTGCCCAGTGACTCAGAAACAGAACTGTATTGTATGAGTATTAATTTTGGATTTAAATAAAAGGTTTTATGTTAAAGTAACGTGTTTGGTATTTCTAGGTTAAAGGCAGATTGAACAGGGAAAGCTATACAGGATGGGATCTTTAGGACCAGAGTGTTGCATCTGGAACTGATGGGTCTGTGTGGGGCTAACCCTAGCTGTCAGGAGGGTATTTGGTTCTTTCAAAAAGATGTTCTGTTGTGGGACTGGTGGTTCAAGTAGTAGCATTCAGACCAAAAGCTCAAGGGTTCCAATGGCACATCTAGCCCTGGGAGAGACTTTTGGCCTAAATTTGCTTGGAATGTCCATTGAACTGAAGATGGGCAGCTGTAGAGAAATTCTAGTTTCCATTGAAATTGCTCTGGAAACACTAACGATTTTAAAGGTTCAGGGTTTTTCCATCTTTCCCAAGTGTTCCGAGTTTGGATGTCTTATGGTGTTAACTTTGCCATGCCAAGTATGATGCGCTCACTGGATCTTTCCTGACATATTTCCATTGGTGTTCATTCTATTTCCATTTACCCACTTAAGGCTTCTGGGGTTAGCAGCCCATATTGGGGGTGCATGATAGAGATGCCAATTGACCTAACGTTGCTTTGGAACTGGATCAACTGCAAACCCAATAGGTAGCTGCTGTGCAGGTTTATTTTACATTCCAATCACCTGGTGGCACAATCGGAGGGCCACCACTAGATGGTGCTGCGGCGCTGTTTGCAGTCGGGAGTGCGGTTATTTGCGTGATTAGTTTAATACATTTGTCATTGCTGGTGATTTCAGATCTAATAAAAGAAACAAAACCTGTTAAATTTATTGACGTGCAATTTTTGTAGTACGTATTTACAAGTTTAATGTCTTCTGCATAATGTTTAGAATGGCATTTTCAAGCAGGACTCGCACCTCTGCATCCACTCGAATCCAAATATGAGGCTTGTACTGTATTTCTAGGCGAAGTCGGCACTGAGAATGATTGGCGCGTTAGGCAACCAATCAGTGGTTTGCATTCAAGAAAGGGCGGGGTTAACAGGATTTCACAGGCCAATAAGGCTGGTCGAATTTACTCGCGTAACCAATGAGGATTGAGCGGTCAGGTGACAGTGTTGTGTATGTAAGAGAGAAGTGAGAGGCAGGAGCGGAGGAGCAGGATTAATAATAGTGTTAGTGTTCCTGAGGATTAAACTCGAGCATGGTTTATATTTTATTTAATTAAAAACTGCTTTGATAAACCACTAAAGGTAAGTCGCTCTTCATGTCATAAATCCACCTGTTATTATAATAATGCACCTAGAGGCTGTGCTTTGGGTTTATGTTTGGGAAAGTTGTGGGAATTTGACTGAATCTAAGCTTTTAATGTGCTGTAACTAAATATGCATGATATTATTTTATTTGTTTACAGAAATAAGGCAGTCTTGCTGCGAATAAGTTATGGTTTAATGTAAGGTAAAGAGTAATTGGGACTGTAGTAGCTTAATGGTTAAGGCACAGGACTGTGGATCAGAAGGTTTAGGGTTCAAATCCCACCTCTGGCAAGGTGCCACTGTTTGGTCCTTGAACAAGACCCTTAATATACAATTATGGATTATAAGAATGCATAAATTATAAGTCAGTCTGAATAAGGGCTTCTGCGAAATGTAGGTTTTAAAGTGTATTTACTTATTTACATGTTTACTGGAATGATAAAAATATTCTGCAAAATATGCACAGAAATAATATGATGTACACGTCATGCTTTATAAGATGTTTTTCTAGTATTTATTTTTTGCCTTCAGTTACATATCTAGCATGCATTGTTCATTCTGCATGTTTCCATTATACTTAATATAATATGTACAAATCTAAAGAAGTCATGCTTTAGAGTTTTTATTCTTTCAGTTATTAAGTAGGTAAGTCAGAGGTCGGACCAAGTTACTGCGGTAACACTCAAGTAACTCAAGTCCCTCTTATAAGACAGTTAAATTCATGTCTATAGCTCTTTTACAATAGAGCATTGTCTCAAACTATATATTATCAACTATAGATTATTCCCAAACTGAGCAAGCCTTGGTGACAGCGGCAAGGAAAAATTCCCTAAATGTTTTTAGGACCAAGCCTCAAAAAAGAACCAAACCTCTTCAAGCAAGACTCAAGTCACAAAATTATAACACTCCAACTAAAAGCGCTAAAGAAATGCATTTGATTTTGTCTCTGTAATATCGAGTGCTTCAGACTCTGTGGGATCAATGGAAGTAAAAACCAGTAATCATGTTCCAACATCTAGAGTGGAGGCTGTTTTACCAGTAAAGACTAATGGGAGATAAATGGGCTAAACATGAAGGATTAAAACAGATTTAGGCTGAACAAGATCCTTTACTTGTTTTCTCTCAATAGTAGCATCAAAGCAATACTGAAGAAACAAACATCTGATCAAACGCATCTTGGTTTTCTACATTACTTTGTTTTCTAAACTATTCACATTAGATAAAACAAGCCAAGAGTCCTTACTAACCAACGTCGGGTGTTTGCTTTTGGGTTTTTTTGTTTGTTTGCTTGGTGTCAATATTGGCGTTTGTGTTCTTTAAACATCTGCACAGTTTCTGTTTGCTAAATGAGTTTATCTGTTGCTTAGTGTTTGTTTTTAAACTCTGTAGTTTGTTCAGTTATAATCCTGTTACTTTGCAGCTCACGCTCCGTCTTTACCCCGGTTTCATTCTCTCTTTTTTCGCTTCACATTCTTTTTTCTTTTGCCAAATATATCACGTCCTGCATAAGTACACACCACCAATGTGAATTTAGAATGTGCGTATTGGTGTCGTTTACCAATCACTTTTTTAGGTACACCTCCTTTTCTGCAGGACCCTAACAGGACAACCAAAAATCAGGCACTATTTGGGAGGTGGATCCCACTTGGGAGCCGATCAGCCTGTGGTTCTGCTCAGGTCTAATGGAAGCCCAGGTTGCTTTGATAGGTCACATGTATTGTTGGCTCTGGTGTATCTCCCTTATGACAATCACTCAGATTCTCTATGAAGTTCAGATCAGGCAAGTTTGCTGATCAATCAAGCCCAGTAACATCATGGTCATTGAACCAGCTTTTGGTACCTTTGGTAGTGCGGGCAGGTGCCAAGTCCTGCAAGAAAATTAAATCAGAATCTGCAGAAAGAAAGCATGAAGTGCTCAAATTTCTTTCTAGATGGTTGTGTTGACTGTGGACTTCAGAAAACACAGTGGACCAACACCAGCAGATGACATGGCTCCTCAAATCATCACTGATTGTGGAAACTTCATACTTCGAATACAGTGGATTCTGAGCCTCTCCAGTCTTCCTCCAGAATCTGGGACCTTGATTTGCAAATAACATGCAAAATCATCTGAAAAGAGGATTTTGGACCACTGAGCAACAGTCCGGTTCTTTTTCCATACCTCCATGATATTTGTAATTCCGATACCTTTCAGAACAAGGTGTATTATCCAGGTTTGGTGAGCCGGTGTCATAGTCTTAGCTCCCTGTTTTTAGCTTACAGGAGTGGCACCCAGTGTTAGTATCCTGCTGTTGTAGCACATCTGCTTCAAGGTTTGTCATGTTGTGCACTCAGAGATGCTCTTCTGCATACCTCGGTTGTAACGACTGGTCATTTGAGTTATCATTACGTTTCTGTCTGCTCTAACCAGTCTAGTAATTCTCTGGTCATTCTCTTTCTGACCTATGGCATCAACAAGGCATTTTCACAGATATTTTCTCTTTTTTGGATCATTCTCTGTAAACCATAGAGATGTCTCTGTGTGAGAATCCCAGTAGATCAGCAGTGTCTGAAATCCAGACCAAACCATCTAGCACCAACAACCAAACCATGTTCAAAGTCACTCAAATCACCTTTCTTCCCCGTTCTGATGCTCGGTTTGAACTTCAGCAGCTCAGATTAGATACTTGTTTTAACAAGCAGTTTAACATAAGTGGTTGGTGAGGATATATTAAGTTTCCTCAAACTTCAGAATTACAGAATATTTTGTATGGACTCGTAAAATAGAATTCCAGTGAAGTCAATTTCAGTTCCAGGTTGTAACAATCCAAAATAAAGAAAAGTTGAAGGAGGGTGAATACTGTACCACCCTGCTACATCCGTGAGCTCGTCTCTGTTCCTTTATTTGGTTTCCTGTTTTCTTTGTTTCCTCTAACTCTTTTTGTCTTCTTCTTTTAGATGCAGTTCATGCTGCTCTTCAGCAGGCAAGGCAAGCTTCGCCTGCAGAAATGGTACGTTCCACTGTCCGACAAGGAGAAGAAGAAGATCACACGCGAGTTAGTGCAGACCGTTCTGGCACGGAAACCCAAAATGTGTAGCTTCTTGGAGTGGAGAGATCTCAAGATTGTTTACAAAAGGTGAGGAATTTCAGGAATGGTGTGTTGCCTTATTGCAAAAAAGATCATTGGTAATACAGGTATGCGCCGTTTAACGACCGTCCAAGCAACATCCATTTGAATCAACGACCAAGGTTGTAACAAATGTAATAAATTATAATAATAAATAAAAATTTGTCTCGGTATGTCGCTGGTCATAACAGCGAATCAACACTGCAGATCCACGAGCAGAGGCGGGAGTTAGAGCAGAAGTTTGTGATTTGATTTTAAAGGCCGTTCTAAGTTGGTTGATGTGTTTAGAGACTTTTTTTTGTGTAAGTTATTTTCAGCTTCTTGTTTATAACAAGAAGTTAATGGCATTCGTAAGTTTGTGCCTGTCCCAGAATAAGTGCTACTTTGTTTTTCCCACCATTACCAGTATGTTCTCTTGTATATGTTCTCTTGGGTTCTGTTGTATACTGGGTATTGATGCTTTTTTTTTTGTTTCTGTCAAACATAAGTATCAGGTCCATCATACCATCCTCTTAAGTGTTTCAGCTTGAACCTATACAGTGTTAAAGAAGTATATTTCTGCACTTTTTATAATAAATGCAACTTTTCATAAATTAAAAAAGCAGTGGTATTAGGGCCTGTTATTATTGTGCTGTTATTATCTGGGGCTCATATAAGACTTCCACTATCTGGTCTCCCCTCCCTCAGGCGCAGGTCTGAATCTCCCTAATGCCTAAAATGTCGTATTACTGTATAATATAGCTTATTACTCTTAGACTTTGAGGCCCATGGGAACCCACATTATAGTCCTCAGAGGGTTTGTAACACTGGAGCTGATTCCCACTGATTTATTCAATGAACCAGCTGAGTTATGGTGAGCTTTTCCACTTTTTTAATATCTTATGTGTGTGTGGAGATGAGTAACGGATCTGCCTGACTTACTCTGACCCTGCTTTCTTATGATCCTGCTGGAAACCTTCCCATCGGCGCCCCATGTGCCAGTGAGCGTGTTGTTGAACGTAGGTTGCTCTCATTAACTTGCAGGTTCGGGAAAGGAATGAAAAGTGCAGCTCATCCCATTGGGCTGTGCCTGGAGAAAGCATTAGAATGTTTAACTGGGTCCAGTTGCCATGGCAGCTGATGGAGTCGGCTCAGGGAAGAACCACAATGACCTAAGAACGGATAGACGAGTCTAGCAGGAGAAGTGCAAAATCGGTCACACAAGCGCTAAGGCAGTAATCTTCATCCCGCTGTGCTAGACGTGAACAAACCAGCCAAGCCTGAACAAGAGTGAGATATCCATTTTAAGGCCAAAAGTATGCAGACACCCCTTCTAATTAGGTATTTATACCCAAGGAAAAAAACGTTCTGTGAAATTCCATAAAACTGTAAATTGTTTGGCATTTTCACAGTTTGACCATAAATTTCACAATTTTGGTTTGAATAACTGATAGTAATTTGGCCACTTAAAAAAAAGACAGGGGTCACAGCTAGAGCCCCTTTTGAACTCCCTCAGACACAGTTATGACTGCATTACTCAAACCCAGGTCCTAGTGATGGTGCGGTATTGAGGTACTTCATTTTGCTGGGGTTAAAGCAGGACATGCACACGTCTCATTTAGTGTAATTGAGCCCAGATGCAGAGCTGAGGATTGAAGTGCACAAGAGACTGTACTTGAAAATGAACAAGGCAGTCGCAAACAAATTACAACAGGGTAATGACAAAAACAAAGTATCACGACCATGCTAAATGCAGCCGCGCAACTGGGAGTTTAAATAAACGGCCGAATAGACTAATGAGAGGCAGATGGAGACAATCAGAGGAGCATAATGGCACTAACAAGACAGGAGCAGGACAGAAAACACAAAAATCAGTGCAAATGTCCAGCATTACATCTCTTTTTTTTTAAGTTCTAAAGTTATTAAAATAATCTGTTTAAAATCACCAAAGACGCTAATCAGCTGCATATTCATTAGAGAGTCGGTTCATCCATTATAATCTCGGAAAAGTTATAATTGTCATTTGCACGGATTAAAAATATCGCTTGCTTATTTAATTCTCTGAATTAAATGAATGAATGAGGGTAAATGAATGAGGGTCCGAGCTGTGGTCCAGCTTTTCCAGGTTATTCCACTTAGGGGTTTTCCATTTTCTATCTTGTGTGAAACTGAAAAACACTCAAACTGAGAAACACTTAGTTTTAGATTGTTGACTTTACCAGTTCTGTAAGCATCATCATGTTCCCATGACCATAATTATGGAACGTAATGTTATTACAATAAAAAATAAAAAAACAATATATAACAGTAAATTACATTTGGACATCAATAGTTCAAACATTTTGTAGCAGCTCTGATTTCTCCGATTTAGAGCTTTATTATCTGAGCTCCATGTATTGTGGGATGTATTTTGTTTTGTCTATAATTTGCAAGAACAATTGAACCTCGCTATCCAAACTCCAACTTTCTGAGCTGTTGGTATCTGAAAACCCACTGATCAAACTCTTGCTTTCTGAACTCTCACACTCTTTCTAAACTCCCTCCGCCTGGACTCTCACCAAAATGGGGTGATGCTATCTAAGCTCTAGATATTCATACTCCCAGTATTTGAAGACTTGTTGTCAGAACTCGCACTATTCAAATTCTTATTAAACAAACTCCCACTATTCAAATTCCTGCAGTAGATACTACAAGTATCCTAATTCCAACTTTCAGTTGCTATCAGAACTCCTGCTATCCAAATTCCCTTTGTCTGAACTCCCACTAATCAAACTCCTGCTATCCAAACTATTTCTAACCAAATTCCTTGTTTTAACTCCTGCTATCTGAACTCTCACTATTCAAACTTCTCCTGTCCCGCTCTCACTATCCAAACTCTCACTATTCAAACTTCTCCTGTCCCTCTTTCACTATCCAAACTCTCACTATTCAAAATCCTGCTAATCAAACTCCTGCTGTCCAAACTATTTCTAACCAAACACCCTGTTTTAACTCCTGATATCCAAACTCCTGCTGTCTGAACCCTCATCGGGGTCTCTGTGCATGTAACAATCCAGAGCTAACAGGCAGACCAATCAGAAAGTTGTCTGTGCCAACATATTTATCTGACAATTAAAAGTAGGTGATAATTTGTAAATGTGGCAACTTAGTAATAAGCGTGATTCTGAATAGTCACTATCTGAACCATTTTCAAGAATGAGGTTTGTTCAAATCGAGGAATCGGTCCGTAGCTTTGTCTGGGTTTGATGAATGTGTTTGAAATCATCTTTCATCCTTCTGTCATGTTTGTGTAAGAATAAAATTAGGGTTCATCTGCAGTATGATTAATGGCTGCTCCGTGTAGCCGGCCTTAAGGCTGACTAAAGGTGAAGGCTATTTCAGATGCACATTAAAATTCATAGAGGACTGATGATGTTGTGTATGCCCTGCTACTCTGTTTAGTAATTCAATCTCCCCTTTTGTTCGTTCCTCCCATGTGTGATCTGTAATTCTTATCCGCGTGGGTGATAAGAGCAGATCGAAATTTCAAGGATTTCTATTCTTTTTTTTTTTTTGTCCGCCTTTCTTTTTCTTGAGGGATTTAATCAGCTCTGCAGGCTCTAACGTCCTTCTGAAGGTCTCACTAAAGGTGGGGGAGAATACAAAATAAGGTACAACAGCGCACACGTTTGTACCCCTACAAACTGAATTACCTGTACTGCAGAAATGACCCTACAATCTGTCTTCTTGCCAAAGTGTCCGTGATGAGAGCGTACGTTAGGAAAATAATCTGCAGAACAAAGCGAAAGATTTGCTGAGGGAACCAACGAACTCTGAATTTGACAACAAGACGAAGATGTGCCTCTGACGTTGGCAACACTGAGATAGCGCGACTACGTGATGCTTTTAAAAAAGTGAGAGAGCACAACAGGAAAGAGACATCTAAGAACTGAGAGCGTTCGTGTTGGAGGGAAAGTCTAAAATAGTAAAGAACCAGTCGTTAGATATGACTTTGATTGATGAGGACAGAAACAGCAAAGACAAAGATAAAACGGTGAATCCTCTCCAGATCTAGCAGCCGTCTTCCTCCATGGCACTAGATCTTCTTCTTCTTTGGGCTTTTCCCTTTTCAGGGGTCTCCACAGTGAGTCGTCCTCCTCCATCTCACTCTGTCCT
>JAVSBU010000035.1:1744508-1756241 GCA_033118015.1 Loricariichthys derbyi
GACAATGACCCTAAACACACAGCTAAAATAACAAAGGAGTGGCTTCGGAACAACTCTGTGACCATTCTTGACTGACCTAAACCCAATTGAGCATCTCTGGAGAAACCTGAAAATGACTGTCCACCAACGTTCATCATCCTACCTGACAGAACTGGTGAGGATCTGCAAGGAAGAACGGCAGAGGATCCCAAAATCCAGGTGTGAAAAACTTGTTGCATCATTCCCAAGAAAACCCATGGCTGTACTAGATCAAAAGTGATCTTCTACTCAATACTGAGCAAAGGGTCTGAATACTTATGACCATGTGATAGTTCAGTTTTTCTTTCTTAATAAATTTGCAAAAATGTCTATGTCTGTTTTTTCCTGTCAAGATGGGGTGCTGAGTGTATATTAATGAGAAAAAAAATGTACTTTTTTATTTTAAATGGCTGCTATGAAACAAAGAGTGAAAAATTTAAAGGGGTCTGAATACTTTCCGTACCTACTGTATGTATACGTCTAGGACATGTTTTAATAGTGACAACTGTGACTTTTTTAATTGTGACAATTGTGATTGTATTTTTTACTTTGATCTAGATTTTTTTATAAAGAAAAAGATCCTTTACAGAACAGGAATAAAATAAATCCAGCAGTATTCAGCAACATAATCCCTGAAAATATTCAGGATCTGAATATACCAGTTTAAGTTCAGTAGTGTGGCCCATGTTGGAGAAGGTTGAAAAACTTAACCGGACTCCAGTTGTTTCTGAACAGAACTGCTCTTTATTCAGGAAACTGAAATATGAAATTAAAGATTGTAATCAACACCCCATTTAAATACAAAAAAACCTAAATTAAAAAATCCACGTCATAATCATTTTGCATATCAAAGACCCATTTGGTAATAATTACAATCCGAACACTTCATAAACCACTCGAGCAAATCTGTACACAAACTCTGATTTAGAAACTAGTAACATTAACAATATTACAAAGATCTCAGCTTGAAAAATAATTCAAATGAATAACATCTTTGCAATTAGCATCATAAAATTAGATATATATTTCCACATAAAAATACAAAATAATATTAATGACATATATGAAAAACTATTCCAATTATTTTCGCCACTATTAAAGTGAAATAAAAAAAATATGATGAAATGAAATAGAAATGCATGAAAAAGTTTCTCTCTCTCTCTTTTTTTTTTAGCAAAATGCTATCCAAAATAAACTACAATCATTTACATCAGTACAAAGAGATCTGGGTTTAAAAATAGTCGCGATGAAAAAAAGGGGTTCATCTTTTCCGACCATAAAAAAATGACACTGTGAATCGGAAATCTGCAAAATAGGTAATGAGAAAAATAAATCTGCATTAAAAAGGTATACACTGTAATTCTCACTATTCTTTTATACAAACGTTAGAAACAGTATTGCACGACACGACACAGATCCGAGGTTAGTCAGCCTTTCAAAGTGTGTTCAAGTTTCCGTGAGGGGGTCCGAGAGGCTCAAGTGTTTTCCATTAATAAAATGAATAAAACCCTTCAAATTAAATAGATTCAACAGAATATATTAATCATGTTAAAACGATCAAAGCAACTATATATTAATTTATGGCTATACACATACTTGCATGGGTGGCCTGAATTACTTTTTTTATATCTTTCCACCAAAAGCCCTGCTGGATTATAAATAAATGGGGAACCGAAGAAGTGAAATAGAACAATACAATCGAATCTACAAAAATAGAAATAAATATGACTTAGTACAAAAGACTGAAAAACAAAACATACATGTGTACAAAGCAACAGTGTTCCACACAGAGAGAGGACACAGTACTGAGCACAAACTCCAGCAGAAAGTGTTAAAGGGATTCTGGTGATGTCATTCGACACTTCCTTCAGTCGTTCAAGGCAGACTCGGTTTGGGTTTCGAACCGTGAGCACGAGCCTTTTGGTCGTTGATGCCACCACAACCCTTAGAGAGTGTGTATACACTGATATATACACGTGCGTACACTGTATAGAGTACATAGAACTAAGTTATTGTGCCCAAGAGTTTCAAATAAGTTAGCATGAGAAAGGATCTTAAATAATCTGCTATAGGTCAAATAGACAAAGATAAAACCTTAAGGTAGATTGCTTTTACCTTTTAAAATTGAAGTTTTGGTTCTTTTAAAGCACACCAGATGTTGTGTTGAAGTGTACAGTAGTCTTAAGTATGAATAGCCCCTTTCACACATTGACTTTAACTAGAAATAATGCAAATTTTATTTAACCATGAACGAGTGCCACTTGGTACAATCCAAGCAGTCGAGGTTAAGGTTAAAGATGCGCCATAGCATCACATCATCCACCAGAGGGCGCCTGTGCTCTACCGAGCATCCCGGTACAAGATCGCGCATGCGCGGATCTAATCAAGGCGGGCACAAGATCAGCCCTTTAAATAGAGCAGCTTCTAATCTGGCTCTTGTTGCATCCTTGCACTCTGTGATCTCCGCCATTCAGTCCGGTATTTTTGCTAGTGTTTATTCTCTGTATCGGGTTTCTTTCGTCCTTCGTTTTTCAGGTTATCTATGTATATTTTTGCCTCATTACTTTTTTGGGTTGGCATCTGTTTTTCGTCATCGCGTTTCGCGCTCGTATTTTTTGCAGCAAGGTCTTTCAGTTTCGTTTCGGTTTGAGAGGAGCTCGGCTCACTCAAGTCCTTTTCTGTTTGTTGCTGCCTTTTTTCAGAGTATTACTCGCAGACTCAGTTCTCCCTTCCACTTTGTTGTTTTTGCATTCTGGTTTTTCCCGTTACTTCTGTTTTCTCGCCTTTTGCGCCTCTATTGTTATTTATTTATTTTTGTCACCCTGTTCCCTATATATTCCTTCCTGGTACCTGCACGCCTCGGTGGCGACGCTTTTGGTGGGTGCCTCTCTCATTGGCGACATCGGTTCCGCCTCACCCGCCAATGGGGAGCTGGAGTAGGCACCAGGAGGGCCGAGGTAACAGTGAGGACTATTAGAAAGCATAAGGCCAGAATACCCCCATCGCTGTTGTCACCGCATCGCGCCTTATCCCTACACGCTCCTGCGCTTAGGGCCTACCTTGTCCTCATATCATGACAGTTTTCAGACAAAAGAGAAAGTTTTAAAATCACCGTCTGAAAACCATTTGAAAATTTTCATTTTCGGTTAAGAGTTTTATTTTGGTGCATCACTAATTAAGTGCCTTGCTCCAGTGCCAAACAATGGCAGCTTGGTGTTTCTGGTACTTGAACTCTTATTGTCTTGGGCAATAATGTGGCCCCTTAACCTTTGAGCTTCCACTGCCCGTATCTGGAGTTTGTCACCTAGGAAATTGGCTAACGTTTGCCAGCAGCTGTACAGCCTAGTTGTGTGAAAGGGGCTAATATCAGTTCAATAGCATCGGTCTGCTTTGTATTGATTACAGTAGTTCATTTGGTCTTGGGATATAAAGGTAGGTGACCTTAATAAATAGTCAGCAGTAATAAATAAAACAGTCTCATCATGTTAACGGCAGATGTGAAAAGATTTGTTTACAAATACACAGGACATCACGGCAGGGAACCGAACATATCACCAACGTCACAGACACGGGGAAAGCAAGCGAACTAACGAGCTAGCCAGCAAGAGAGAGGGGCCGATCCGAATGAGTACAGTACCAAACTGCAGAACTCACGCCAACATCCATTGCTTCCACAGCGATTGTCCCTAACACTGTCTATTCTCGCACTTCATTACAACCACCGATGAGACGAGAACTTTGCCCAAAATACCACCACAAGAACTTTACAGTTAAAAATATCAGTGATTGGGCTGATTTTAGGTCCACGTCTAACAATATCTCTAACCCACATCTACTCTTTATTATTCTTTTAATAATTAGTTATCTTTCACTCAAGCAACTTGTTGTGAACGTCACCTGTGCCCTGTCAGGTTCTGTCCAAAACACTACTTTTCTTTTACAAGTGCGTTCTTGATAGAACGTTTAAGTAATGCTTTAAATGCTAGGACAGCACAATCCATTTTTAATAAATATTAGTTTTAGTGATCAGCAGTGTCTTCTGCCAGGTCATGACTGGCCATGCCTGAGATAGAAGAGGAGCGACCACTGCTGGCCCTGAAATGGACTGCGGTCCCATGCAGGGAATGCTTACATTTATTTATGTCATTCACTTACAATTGATACAACCAGTACAATCAAAGCAATTTTGGGTTAAGGGCCTTGTTCAAGGACCTAACAGTGGCAGAGATGGGATTTGAACCCTGGATCTTCTGGTCCATAGTCCAACACCTTAACCGCTAGGCTACCGCAGTTTTTAGGCCCATCTACTTTCCTGTAATAGCTTGCCCAGGTCTGTGTTTTGCAGGATTATTACTATCTATGAGCAGAATAGCTTTAGAAATTCAGGTGCAGTAGCGCCCCCTAGTGGTCAACCAGGCACGTTTCGTTTTTTCCTAGAAACGTTTACATTTCCAACATTTCAAAATGTAGGTGCCCTCACCTAGAATGACTCACAATGACATTGAACAATTGATAGCTAAGGGCGTAACAGTGGCACCTTGGCAGCGAATTAGCGTGCCTTGTTTGGATAGCCAAATTGTTGTCTACATAGCAAGGTTAGCATCGGTAGCCAGGTTATCTTGTGCATTACCTACAATGCACTGGATTTAACACGTTATTAATTTATAACAAGGTAATGTCACATTAAAATGATTGTGTAATAATAAAAAAGCAGAAACCCAGGCAGCGGTTTGGTTAGCATCCCCGTTTTAGCCTTCAGTGCGCTTTATGTACACTGCTATCTTGCTAACAAGCCTATTAGCTAACAGTATCAGCCAACTACTCTTCTACATTTTCCATGGTAGCATTCTGAAGACTTCTTTACGTGTTTCTGTTCTAAACGCTAACCTTTGAGACGGACCAAGCTATCATTTGTGTGGAATAATTTTCAGCTATCAACAGACAGCGAGTATAGATAGCAGGTGCTGAAAGAAGTGACAAAATATGTTTTTCATCATATCTAAACTAAAACCTTGGATACACGCTACACGAAGACGAGACACGAACACTTGACGGCACATTGCTTCTTCACTAACTGAGCTACTCTAAATGATGCTAATCCTAACGGCGCTTATCATGTAAACAAATTACCACATCAACGCATGCAAAGGGTTTAGTACACATTTTCAATCTAACATTCCTTGACCGAGTGAGAGCGGAACGTCTTTTTTAATCTCTCATGCTACGTAGTGTACTGCCCGTCGGTAATATGAATTATTTCATATCTTATATACGTCTATCAGCCTACCATGCATATGATGCAAGAACACACACATGCACGATTCACATTGCATTCTTCCACGCCCCCGCGTGATGCCGCACGCCGCACTCCGATTATAATTCGTAACAAACGATTTAGTTAAGTTAGTTATCGCAACAATACGTCTAGTGATTACATCATTATAGCAGCAAAGCGTCTCTCATAGCTTGTGATTAAACTGCGTCCAAACCAGATCAGCAGGTTTGAGGTATTAGTCTTAGCAGGTCAGCTACAGAGAGCATAAGTAACGCTATTATTTGATAATCAGTCTTCTGGAACTCTTAAAGGAACTGTTTGGTGAACACAATGTGTCATGTCTTTTGCTGGACCATAAATGCAGTTGATCAGCCAAGATGTATTTGATGGACAAAGATTTGCGTCTTTAGTTTTGCACTGGGAATACAACACAAATGGAGTGACTGTCACTCGCTGAAATCCTCATCTTAAATACTTATCCAAGCGTTTGGGTGGCCCAGTGGAAATTTCTTAGCCCACCATTATGATCAAGCTGATCGGGGCATCCCATTCAGAGCATCCTTACTCTGGGCTCTGGAGCCCCCAGCAACATTTTGCCAAAATAAATCCAGTGAATTGGCCTCACTGACTAGGAGGCTATTAATACGGTAAGGTAAGAGGTGATGTAAAACCATCCCATACCTCACCACACTTCTCCTGGTCATGGCAACAGGGGAGGGTCTGGAGCCTAACCCAGAATTCACTGAATGAAGATACACAGGGTGTCAGTTTATTGGTCAACACACTGGCGACCTTCAAACTGCAAGTCCCAAACTTAAATTTGAACCTAGACCCCCAGAACTGCTGTTTCCAGCAGCTGGTGAGGAAAATTGTAGAAATTAATTTTTTACGGAACCGTTCCTTTAAGAGCATAAAAAACAATAGAGGGGGAATATTGTTTTCTATGAATCCTTTCCATTTTTGCTTCCTTTGGTGATCCATGGCAGGCAACAGATATAGAATAGAACAAGTCCAGCCCAGGTTGACGGTTCTCCCGTATGCAGGAAAACTGGTGAACCGCTCGATTCAGGACATACATGACCGTGGGCGGACACCCCCCGTATTATATCAAGTGTTTATCCAGAGACGATTGCGCCATTTGCCCACTAAGGGGTTTAGCAGCAGACAGACTTGCAGACAGACAGCTGCCCCCTCATGCAACAAAACATTCTCCTATCTACTTGTTAAATCTGACATATAAAAATAATCTGGAAAGAAAACCTACTCCACAAAAGATCACTTCTCTCTTAAACTCCTTTGTTTTTTGTTTTTTTTAAAAAAACGTGACAGTACCACAAAAAGCCTGAGATGCAGGAGCAGAAGTGGGATCGGTTTTGGTGAAACGAAATGAGGCGTGTAGTGTTTCTGGCTGCTACAAAAGATAAATATATCCATAAATCTCTATATATTGTATACTGCTAGGCGCTCTATACTGATTGCTGGGAGCTTTAGTTCCAGCGGAAGTGGATCTGGCGCGGCCGGTCGGCTCCTTCTTTGACCAGCGGCTTGTGGAACTCACGGCCGGCACGAGAGTGTATGTTCGCCCAGCAGAATTCGCAGTAGTACTGCAGGCAGGTGACATTGGCGCAGAAGAAGGGGGCAAATTTGCCACCACAGCGAGCCCCCTGGCACTCGTCACACAGCTGGTCGTCCAACACATACGGCTTCACCTCCACCTGCGGAAGACACTTTGCATTATCGGCAACTCATTAACTCACCACGGCAACGAACAGGTGGTGCCTTCCAACTGGGTGCATTATGCAGGCACAGCTGGAGATGTCTAAGGGAGGGGAGAACAGGCAGTGGATCATCCCCACTGCTCCTCTGAGCCCTACGATGGACTGACGGTCTGTTTTGGGATACTTGTTGACCCCTGAGGAGGTTTGAAAGAGAAGAAAGAAATCACCGTACCCGTTTGTCAATGTCTCCGTGCTGCAGCTGGACGAATCGGGCGCTGATAGCAGCAATGTAGCTTTGCTGATTGGAGAAGGCCACGCGCCCTGCCCCTTTTGGGTACTTCAGTTCAGGGTCGGTGTCAATCCCAGCATAGCACACACCACCGTAGAGACGGTCCATGATCATAGCCAATTCAACTGGACAAGAAGCAGAACCATGAGGGACAAACCACTAAACTGCAATCCTGGGCAAAAAGTCAAGCATCCTAGTAATCTGATTGAGGCCATTCTAAGAGTCCAGGCCTAGTTAAATATAACAGGACTAATTACCAATTTACGTTCAATCTGGTTCCAATTAGAAGTAATTCTAGCATTAGAATAAGGGCAGATGAAAGGACTTACCTGCTCTCAGAGGGCGTGGCACACCACCGACAAAGATGGTCTTTCGGGGGTCGAGAGGCTGTGAGCCGTCCATCACAAAGTCACTGTCACTCAGGTTCCAGGGGCGGATCTGGACCTAAAGAGCACACCACGAACGTCGGTAAAAATCAAAATAATAATAAGCACCAATAAGGACGATAGTTCTTATGGACAATGAGACAAATAAAGCCTAGTGGTTTAGGCAGTAGCCTCTAGATCAGAAGGTTCAGGGTTCAAATCCCACCCCTGCCAAGCTGCCACTGTTGGGTTCTTGAGCAAGACAGCAAGACCCTTAACCTACAATTGCTTAGATTGTAAGACTGAACCAACTGTAAGTCGCTCTGGCTCAATGCCGTAAATGTTCAGAGCAAATTAACATGGGGTCCTGTGAGGATCCTGATGCAGATCATCATAATTTTACAGGCAGATTGTGTTGGGAGACAAAAAGACAGACAGGCATAATTCCAGCTCTGTGACCACTAGGGGTCAGAGCCGGCACGGCGATTGCCCCAAAGCCGATACAAGATCGCGTGCATGGAGCCCAATCATCTAGACGAGAAACACCTGTGTGAGCGTCTATATAATGACGGTGCTTGGCAAATTTCCTCGTCGCATTTTTGAGTGCTCCATGCGTCATTGTCATCGCCATTCTTTCAAACAGTGTTTGACTTATCTCTACGTTTTTCCATCTTGGGTATTTTCTTTTGCGTCCATGTTTTTTCTTGCGTGTTTTCAGTTTTGGGTATTCTTGCAAGTTTTCGACTTTGGGATTTTCCGCTCTCGCTCGGCCTCTGTTTTTTTCAGAAGCCTTTTGGTTTCATTTTGCGTGTGGCTTGCTAAACACAGCTCTCGCCATTTCCGTTCGCTGTCGTTTTCAAATTTTACTCTGAACCTCAGTTCTCTCTTCCCCTTCGGTTGGCCTGTTTGTTTTTGCGCTCAAGCTTTGTCTCACTATTTTTGATAGCTCGCGGTTTCCGCTCCCCTAATTATTATACGTCCCTTAGTTTTCCCATTCTACTTCCACGCCCGTCCTAGTGGACGTTCCTGGTGGCTACCCTTTCCCTTAGGGACAAAGGTACAGGCTCTCCCACCAAGGGAGGAGTCGGAGTAGGTTCCAGGAGGGCCGAGGTAACCGATAGGGTCTTAGGTAGGGTAGGGTCAGTTGACCATAGTCGTCACTGTTCGACGAGCGTTTCTGTCATTTGTTACTGACTGTAGACGTTTTGGACACTCACTGGCTTGTCTTTGATGGTGGGACTGGACACACACAGGTAGAGTTTGCCATCCTCCTCCAGACAGGCCTCGATCAGCGCCTGCACCGAGCTCTCCTCTTGGAAGAGCAGGAATGCATAACCTTGGAAACCACAGAGCGGTTTATATACAATGATCAGCAAAACACAATGCAGAACCCTTGCTAGTTCAACTTTAAAAGAGTCAGTATAACAGAAAACGAACTAAGATGGAAATCAGCCAGCTGATATAATGTTAAAAAAAAGAGAATGTGTTTTTCCAAGTGAAGCTTTTCCAACCTTGCAAAGCAAGAAATTTGCTAAGTCCTTACTATATATATATATCTATATATACGCACACTGTAATAATAATCAGTATCTAAATTAGTTACAACTTTTAATTATTTTGAGTTAGCTTTAGTTTTGCTAGCAAAAATTAGGTTACCAAGTGGTTAAATTTTGAGTAAGAAGTTTAAACGTGAACGTTAAGCCTAAAATTGTTAACATACAGAAAAAATAAGCTCATAATACAACCTCTGTCAGGGCTAATGTATCAGACATAAGATGTGTAAATCTACTGATTTAAGTTAACAATATTAATTTTACATTCAATAAAAGGTACCTCTTTTATACTTCTGAGGTGTAATACAAAAACAAGGCGTTTTCTTGTATAAGTTTAATACAAAAAAACAACTTTAGTCCCCTGTAATTAAAATAATTGAGTAGAAACAGATGTTAAACATTGTAAACAAAATGTTCTATGGTAGCTTCACCATATCTTAAATAACTGAGGTGAAACAACAACTGTGAAAATTTTAATTTTTGTGTTACAGGGCATCGTTACACCCTAATAGACAGTGAAATTGTGTCACAACAATTGTAAATATAAAATCCCCATAAAACAGATTAAGCACAATTAAATTTATGCTCCATGTTATTTGAGACACAATCCAAGATTGCCAGAATCGAGATAAGAACCAGAGAGGTTACTAAGCCACTGTAGTTCATATCCCACCCCAGGCAAGGTGATCTCTCAAATTGTTCTTTCTCTCCTCTGGGTTAAATCCCATTTCCACCAGGTTAGTCCTCGGATCATACCCCGTGTCCAAGCAGTCTGGCTGTTCTGCCTTGCCATTGTGCTTCCCCTTTACAAGTTCACTCCAAGCAATATATGTATAATAACTTGGCACCCCATTTAAAGACCAACGTAATTTTTGTGTTTAGTTAACTTGGGTAGCGCAGCAGCAAGTCACTAACCCAAAACCAAAGTAACCTGGGTTTTACTCTGGTTTTAAGGTAGTAAAATATGACTTCCTGTCCGCATTAGGTAACTCAGAGGCCAAATTTCCCTATTTATCAATTGTTTAGAGAATATTACATTAAATTAATCCATATATTAAAATCAAGACTATGGAGACTATTCTAACTACGGAGCTGAACATGTTACTGCAGACTAGTTGGGTAAGACATTTTTGATTACCTTTTGGTGGGAAGTAGGACTTGCTTTCTGCCTTGTGTGGCCAATCAACCACCAGGTGACCAAAACGGCGGAAACTGGATGTGATCTCATCTGCATCAGAAAAGAACAAAAGGTGAGAAAAGTAATACGGAGAGAAGGTTACATAAAGATAGAGATACTGTGTTTGGTTACAGATCAACATCAAACAAGTTTTCCTCCGTAGTTTACCTTCGTCTATATCCGGGGGCAGTCCGCCAACAAAGACTTTGCGTGAGAACCTCTCGATACGTTCACCGTTCTGATGCGGGTAGCCAGAAGAACCCAGAATGTTTGGTACAACTTGGTTGCTGTGTCCATCATCAAGAAGACCATCATCAATGGGGAAGAGGGAGGAGCGTCCTGAAGAACGGCAGCACAGGAATCATTATTATTATGGATGCTTATGAATGTCTAAGTGTTATATCTTCACGTTTTAGTTATAGATTTATTTAAGAAACACAAGATGCACTGTGAATCATGTAACACAAGCTACGATTGAGAAAATGAGGTTCAATCACTGAGGGCGTAGCAAGATTTGATGCCGGAATGCGACAATGGATTTTACACTGCGTGTGAAGAATAATTTACCTCGTCGTCTCCCAAAACTCCTCGCTGCATGTAAACAGAACAAAGCAGAGAGAGCTATGACATCAGCGGAAGCTTAACCTTAATGATCATAGACAGCAAACGAATGATGTGTCTGAAACCTCTGCATATTACATACAAACTTACCCAGACAATATGGGAATACGACAGCACCAAATTAGGTTCCAGTCTGTTTGATCCCCTTTTCTCTCCATTTTGGTTATACCCAATTCCTCAGATGGCAGGGAGTGTTCCAATTCACAGATGGATGGAGGATTTCTAAGCCAAAAGCATGTTCGCACAGACACACTACTACTCTCCATTCCACTCTTTGCCAACACCCTGATCAGCCAATGAGACCGCTGCTGCGACCTTCAATCTCTCTGAAATGGACAATTGTGTCACTTGAGTGCTCCCAAATATGTTTTTGAAAGAGATTAGGGTTCATACATACACTGCCTGGCCAAAAAATGGTCTGTGGAGGCAGTGCTATGATTTGGGGCTGCAGTTCTAGGTCAGGTCTTGGTTCAGTAACGTTATGAGCCCAAATAATGAGGTTAGCTGATACCTGAATATACCAAGATGATCCAATACCAGGATTCATGGGTCTCAAATTGTGAGAGAGTGGATCAGGGGGCATGAGACATCATTATCACACATGGATTGGCCCCCACAGAGTCCTGAACCTCATTGAGACTCTTTGGGATGTTCTGGAGAAGGCAGTGGGTCCAAATCTCCATCATCAATACAAGATCTTTGGGAAAAATTAATGCA
>JAVSBU010000035.1:1758411-1772313 GCA_033118015.1 Loricariichthys derbyi
CTCTATAAGCATGAAGTCTCATGTTATTTTTGCAGGTACTACTTTGTGGTGGAGGAGGACAACACACCTCTCTCAGTGACCGTGACGCCATGCGATGCTCCGCTTGAGTGGAGGCTGATTCTGCAGGAGCTGCCGGAGGAAGCCAGTGGAGAGGGATCAGGTATCTCCTCTTGTCTAGCTCGTTCACTGTCAGCTACTCTCTGACCTTGGAAAAGCATTCATCAATTTATGATGTGCAAAATCCGATCCCAGTTCTCCAGTTATAATCCGAGGCCGATATACATGGTTCAGACAGTCTGACTGATCGTAATTGTTGTTTACAAGCTCATATTTGATTATAATCCTAGCCATAAAACCATGCCATTTTAGAATTAAATAATGTATTAAGAAAAATGACCATACTGGTACCCAGTGAAGGGGGGTTTCTGCTCTCACCAATCAATACAGCTCTTTAATGCCTACTTACAAATCTGCTTCCATTCATCACCGGAAAATTGGACCTGATTAGGATCGGACATTATATCCCTATATGTCCTGGATACCTTTACCAAGGACATCCTTTATACGACACATGCATTGAACCGTGCATCCAAAATAACCAATGGCCGATTTTCCAGACACAGTCTGAGCCGAGCCTTAAATCACTAGAAATTACAGTCAGTGGTGATTCTTTTATTTCTGGACTGGGCTTCCACGAGACAGGCCCCTTTTTATGAGAGGGACTCACGCTATTCCCTCTAATGTGTGCTAGCAAATGAGTTTGAGATGTGTTGCTTTTTGTTCAATCAGCCAACCAATGAATCACCTAGAGAGGTTGGAAATAGTTGGGTATAAATAGGCATGGGTTGATTTGTAGAAGAAGAAGGAGGACTTTGTGAATGAGACTGACTATCCAAAGTGAACTACCATGAATCTGGGCTAATATTAGTGTCGGCCAGGTGATGTTTCCCAGAGTGGTCATCCATTGTGGCATGTTTGTGTAGGTGGGCTGTTTTTTGAGCCAAGCTTGACGTCCATGGTTTGACCTTCATGGTCTGGCCAGCAGTGAGGGAAAGAGATGGACACAGGGTTCATAAGCACCGGGAGTAAGTCGTTAGGATTCCTTCCTGTATCTGTGCATCATTCAAGCAGAAAGGAGTCATGCCTTTTGATTTTCTTAAGCCGGTCATCAAAGGGTTGATCTTGTTTTTGCTTTCAACAGTTCTTGCCTTTTTTGTTGTCTAGACCTTTGTTTTTTCTCTCTCCACTCTGATCTCCCATTTTCTTGCTTTCTGCTCTGGGGGTTATCTGGAATTGCAAATTTTCATCGAGCTCCCCCTAAGCTTTTGTTCCACAATACACTACATGTGGAGCACAGTCCAGACGAATAATATGAGAACGAGAGATTAATATCGCTGTGGATTGGTGTCTGTTGCACACGTGTTTGATCCAAGACTTCTGAGGCTCTGCAGCTGGGACTTGTAGAGTACAGTAACATGTAGACATGTGCTGATCATTAGTTACACAATAGCTTTGCATAATCCAGCCCTGTATAATGTTATTATACTATAACAACCCCTACATGGCACTCAGGAGGAGCAGGTGGTATAAGGCCACCTACCTTTTAAGGGTCTTTAATTTGAACAGTATGAAGGAGCACAGTGCCCAGCTGGTGCAGGATCAGTTTGCTAGCCCACAACTGTAGCGTAAAACTTTCTTAGTGCCCCTCTGCAGAAGAAGTCGTAGCCCAGAGTATGTTGGTCCTGAGCTACCTGACCTGACCTGAGACTGTTTAGCCTGTCTGTATCTCCCAACACACTGTATACTGTATATATAGAAATTTACATCAGCACTCGTTTCCGTAATTTTTGGCGTGTTTGCCGAGTGCCACCCCTAGGTGCGTGGCCTTTGAGCATGGTGTTTGTTAATTTAATATGCTCTCTCTGGCTGACAGACATAATATTATGCTTTCTCGCCTAACTGAAAGGAGACAGCCCAGATGGGGACCGGCCCAAGAGAGGCTACAAAGTGCCTCTGTATTAACCAGGAATTTGTAAGGATGGCAGAATGAATGTTGGCCAGTGATGGCAAGTCATGTTTGGAGAGAAAACACTGCAGCTATGGTGCGAGCGGCTAATCATTTGCTCGTAACAGTCAGCGTGACCTTAGCGGTAGTGATGTGCTGAGCAGGTTGCTTTCGCATCGCTGCCCATAGATGTCAGGTGACGTTTGAAAGGCAAACAATGGAACAGACTGGAGTGAATGCAGCCCAGTCCAGGAATGGATTTCCTTGACCGTTTATGAATAGCTGCCTCAATCTGAGAGCAGCACATTTTTAGGCAGGTAAAACTTGAAACAATAGAGCTTTATCTTCAGAAAAGGCATTAGGCGCTTTGGCACCAAACAGTTCTAGGGACCTCTAGGTAGGAACTACCCCAAGCTCCCCAGATAACTACATTTGTTCCATGGCCTTTTTTGGTTTGCGTTCACACTGCTAGAACTGCTAGATGTTGGCATATAGGCCCAGTAAAACCTGGATTCCGCTGGTCCATTTGTCTGTGTTTTTTCCATTTTAACATATGTTGTTCACATGACTACCAATGTAGAAATCATTTTAAAACATTGAGCAATCACCAGACATTTGCATCATTATGTCTGGACCAGTCAAAGCAAACATACGGCACATATGTGTGGGTTCCTATGCGCTGAGAAAATACCCTACCTTGAAATAGGAGCTAGAAAGATCCCTCTACACTGTGTTCTAAGAACTACAATCAATGGCAGGCACAAAAATGGGCACGGTTGTAAGAACTATGAAAAGTTCCTTCGGGAGCGAAAGCATCTCTTATAAAAAGAAAAGGCACACTGGTGTGGATTTGAAAATATGTGGTTCTTGAGGTGTTTTTACAAATATTAATTAGGTTTGTTTGATTCCCTCAGGTGAGCCAGAGCCTCTGGAGCAGCAGAAGCAGCAAGTGACTATCAATGAAGGCACAGAACTCTTTACCTACAAGGGCAACGATGTTGAGTCATTCATCTCCAGCAGTTCTCCATCAGGCCTCTACCAGCTAGACATCCTCTCTACAGAGAAGGATAGCAGCCTGAAGATCTACGCTACCACCACCCCAGAGTCTGATCAGCCCTATCCAGAGCTGCCCTATGACCCGCGGGTGGATGTGACTGGTCTGGGCCGTACCACCGTCACGTTGGCCTGGAAACCCACCCCCACTGGCTCACGAATGGGCCAACCTGTGCAGTACTGCGTGGTCGTCAACAAGGAGCACAACTTCAAGAGCTTGTGCGCTGCCGAGGCCAAGATGGGTGCTGATGATGTCTTCATGGTCGCTCCCAAACCTGGCCGTGACTTCAGCCCTTTTGATTTCGCCCGGTTCGGCTTTGCGCCGCCTGAGAATGACATCGCTAAGGACCATCGCCATCGATCTCTGACTGGAAATCGAATGCCTATGGCCAAGCCATGGCGTGCCACAGGTACCAATCCCAGGCAATCACAGGACATCCGCAAGATCTGCATCGGCAACAAGAACATCTTCACAGTGTCTGGGTTGAGGCCGTCCACACAGTACTACTTTGATGTCTTTGCCGTTAATGCTGGCACCAACGCCAGTACAGCCTACGTGGGTACTTTTGCTCGTACCAAGGATGAGGCTGAGCCTAAAACTTTGGAGCTGAAAGACGGAAAGATGGTAGACATCTTCGTTGAGAGGAAAGGCATCAAACTTCTCCGTTTTGCACCCGTCTCCTCCCACCAGCGGGTCTCGTTATCTGTACATTCCTGCCTGGATGTCGTGCACATCCAGGTACACCGTGATGGCAAAGTTGTTCTCTCGCAGAACGTGGAAGGCGTCCGGGAATTCCAGTTACGTGCCAAACCCAAGGCGAAGTATCACATCCGGGTACGTGGGTCCAGGAAAGGTGCCTCGGCTCTAAAAATTCTGGCGAGTACACGCGCCGACGCCAAGCGGCCCTTCCCCACCCTCCCAGAAGACACGCGGATCAAGGCCTTCGACAGACTACGCACTTGTGAGTACGTCACCGTGGCCTGGCTTGGCACGCAGGAGCGCAACAAGTACTGCGTGTACAGGCGCGAGGTGCCCGACGGTTACGGGGAGGAGCAACGGCGACGCCAACGTAACCAGTGTGCTGGGCCCGAGACGCGCCGCAGGGATGAGAAGGTGCTCTGCAAATACTTTCATAGCGCCAATCCGCACAAGGCCGTAACCACCGAGACCATCACAGGCCTGGAGCCGGGCAAGAACTACCTGCTCGACGTATACGCCGTCGGACACGGTGGCCACTCAGTCAAGTACCAAAGCAAACTGGTGAAAACCAGGAAGTACTGCTAAAACTAAATCAATAATTATACGAAAATGCAAAAAATCCCACAAAATAGACTCTGCACAAAAGTAAATATATTATATATATAATGAGAGGAAAAAAAGTTTATTTAACTGGAAGTGATATTCTACTTTGTTGTTGTTGTTTTATTTGACTGACTACTTGGTGCACACCATGGCAGAAACTGAACTGCTTCTAGACAGAGATAACGTCCTGTATAATCTCCAAAAGTTAACGAGTCCCGTTAACGAGATCTTTTCGTCTGCAGAGAGATGTTGGGAGGTGCCGTCATCCGTGTCACTTGGTGGCGTAACCATGGAATCTATCGTCCAGCTCGTTTCCGATTTTTGGCCGTGATGTGAGAACTATGTTAAGTTCCTGTTTTATTGTCAAACACGTCGAACCCTTTGGTGGCTCCCGTCTCACCCGTATGTTCTCTCGCAGAATACTTGTGACGTGTTTAGGAAGGTTTCTTAAATTATTTTATACCTCTTCATTTTTTTGTGCTATGAACTCTTATGTTGCTTGTTATTAACTCTAATAAGTTCTGGTATGAAAATTACTATGTTGTAAAATTACTTGGGAAAGTTCTCAAGGTATCCCTCACTTGTCCTGATTTTGTCAAACTGGGGCAAAATCTTATCTTTGACCAGCAAATAACACACTTGATCACCTCAAAAGCTTTTTACACTCCATTTTGTTCACATTTAACCCTTTCTTTGTCAAGGGTTGTTGGGGGTGTGGGGGGTAGCGCCTATTCAAAACGGATGGCAGTCTATCGCAGGGCTAGCAGGGGTCACTAATACACCACTGGCCTCCACTCCCTCAGGCACAGCCAATCAAGCCTGTATGATACTGGCTACAACGCATTAAAGAGCCTCAAACCTTAGTCACGGCGGTGGGCTAATGAATTACCGCCTCATATGCATTTTGAATTGGACAATAATTATTTCTAAGAATTGCCATCTCCAGTAGCTCAAGTTACTTGACCAGGAGGCAAGTTCACTTAGAATCAAGTTTTTTTTACTGGCGGAACAAATACATTTTGCTTCGTTTTGCTGATTAAGGTATATCTGCAGCTGCAAAATCAGGCCATGTGTCGCCCTCTATCTTTGTCTGTATATTATCTCATTCTGTGAGTGAATCGCTCTGGGATTCTGTAAATGTGCTCTTCTGTGTGTCTGCTCCGCCTGTCACATGTACAGAGCGCTTCTGCCAATATTCATGTACATAAAACCCTAAATATAGAGGCCAGTAATCCCCCCTGGTGTGGCTCCTGGTGTTGTGTTTCTCTGCAGGGATTAATCACTTGGTCATAAAGTGGCACACGGATAGAGATCAGCAGCCGTGTCCTCTAAACCGTGTCCGGGACGCTGTACGTGGATTATGGTACAACATATCTGGAAGTTTTGAAAGTGACGGCATACATGAGCAACGCACACACGTATTCTACACACAAACACATCCATTAGAGTAAGCATGCAGTCCAATACCTTGCAAGGCTTACTGCTGCCAGGTAATTGTATGGACAAGCTGCCAAAATAATGAGCCTGAAAAAAAATGCCGTAAGGAAGGATTCATGAGGTTCCTCCAGCCAATCAGGTTTCAGATCCTTAAGTCGGACCTGAATCCAGATGTCGCTGCTTAAATTCTGATGGCTGGCACTGCTGGATGTACTGATACCATAACCGACTTTCTTCATCTGAACCTCAAAACATGCTTCAGGCAGAAAATCTGGCTCTCGTGGGACTGATCAAGCAACTAGCTTTCACAACGACACTAACATATATAAGAAAAAGCCTCCAAGCTTTGTTTCTGTTATTGCCTGAGGGTCCACGTCACAACTTACCTATTTTAAGGTAAGGAAGGAAGAACAGTTAACCAGCCAAACAGTTTTTCGTGAGATTGACCATGCGAGAAAACCATGTGGATAACTGATGTTCTTTGTCAACAGTTTACGTCGTAGTAAGCTAGGTAAATAACGCTGCATACAAGGGTGTTTCATATGTTTCAACATGAAAACCGTAAACACACAATGGAGAAACCACATTAATCAGTACTGTCATGAGCACTTGGGCTGGATTAGCCTTCATACCACTCTCCATGATACCATGGACTGACTTCCTAATCAGCTAAGAGCATCCTGATGTGTTATTGATTACCTCCATTTATTTCAATAAGGTTTACCCAGGAATTAGGATTCATAAGATGCAGGTAGCCATCACTGGTTTATCGATACACAAGCTGTATCCAAAATTGCATGCGTATAGCTTGACTTGTTCTCCCAGTGTCCCACCAGGAATGAAGTTTCTTTCATTCCATTAGATCGACTGACTATGATTAATTAAAGAAAGAGGCCAGCCAAGGTTTCCCAACATTCTCTTAAATTGTAGAGAGAGTGTTGAACGTGAGGCTCCTTTGATCAGTTAATAATTAAATTTGTAAACTATTTGATCTCTGTGTTGCTTTTGGGAAGTTCAGTCGAATGTGTTTGTGTTGAGATGGTCAAATGTGGGAGACTGGGTTGTATCATGTGATATATGGTGCTGTTCATAGTCTTAAGCCACCAGTGGATTTGTTGTTTCAAATGGTATAATAATAATGGTATAATCTTCTTCTTCTTCTAATTCGTCTTCTTCTTCTTCTTCTTCTTTTCCTACTTCTTCTTCTAATTCTTCTCCTTGTTGTTGTTGTTGTTGTTGTTCTCCTCCTCCTCCTCCTCCTCCTTCTTCTTCTTCTTCTTCTTCTTTTTCTTCTTCTTTTCCTACTTCTTCTAATTCTTCTCCTTGTTGTTGTTGTTCTTCTTCTTCTTCTTCTTCTTCCCATTCTTCTCCTGGTTGTTGTTGTTGTTGTTGTTGTTCTTCTTCTTCTTCTAATTCTTCTCCTTGTTGTTGTTGTTGTTCTTCTTCTCCTCCTCCTCCTCCTCCTCCTTTTTCTTCTTCTTCTTCTTCTTCTTCTTCTTCTTCTTCTTCTACTCCCACTTCTTCTTCTAATTCTTCTTTTTGTTGTTGTTGTTGTTGTTGTTGTTGTTGTTGTTCTTCTTCTTCTTCTTCTTCTTCTTCATCATCATCATCATCTTCTTCTTCTTCTTCTTCTCCTTCTTCTACTTCTTCTCTTCCTCCTCCTCCTTCTTCTTCTAATTCTTCTCCTTCTTCTTGTTGTTGTTGTTGTTGTTGTTGTTGTTGTTGTTGTTGTTGTTGTTCTTCTTCTTCTTCTTCTTCTTCTTCTTCTTCTTCTTCTTCTTCTTCTTCTTCTTCTTCATCTTAGTCTTCTTCTTCTTCTCCTACTTCTTCTAATTCTTCACCTTGTTGTTGTTCTTCTTCTTCGTCTTCTTCTCCTCCTCCTCCTCCTCCTCCTTCTTCTTCTTCTATTTCTTCTCCTTGTTGTTGTTGTTGTTGTTGTTCTTCTTCTTCTTCTTCTTTGCCATTGTCTTCTTCTTCTTCTTCTCATTCTCCTTCTCCTTCCACTTCTTCTTCTTTTTCTCCTTGTTCTTCTGGCTTTTCCCTTTTCAGGAGTCTCCACAGCGAGTCATCCTCTTCCATCTCATTCTGTCCTCTGCATCCTCTGTCCTCACACCAACTACTTCCATGTTCATTAATAACCAATAACCAATCACTTCCTGATTAAACAGCCAGATGCTGTTATTGCAGTGTAAGAGGAGGTCACGCTAATTACTTGCCACTGTAGCCTAAAGAACATTTAATTTTGATTTATTTCGGTTTTTAATAATGCATTCAAATTTCCACCATTTTCTGGTTGTATTCTAATAACGAGGCTGAGAAATAATTATATATGGTCATTATAGCATTGAAAAAAATATTTAAAAATACTTTTCGTGTCTTGAAGCAACTCAGAGGTCTTAAGCAAATGTTTAGGCAAAATATGTTTTGCTAAATTTCATATTTGTAGCACGGTGGTTAGGAATGTCACTTTAAAATAAGGGATCCCTATGTTTTGAATCCTGACTCAGCTGCATGTTCTTCATGTGTCTACATGGGATTCCTACTGGTACCGGTTTTCTCTACCATTCCAGAGATGTATTATTAGCATCTCAAAAGTGTCCCAGTGTGAATGCATGGACTCTGTGTTGCCGTTGACAAGACGCTGAAGAAGTGAACACAGGAACAAAATGATGACATTTTTGCAAATGACACCATTAACGAGTTAATTCAGTTCTTAGACACAAGACACCATCAATAGTTACACAAGTCATCTGAAAATCTGCAAAAATATCTTCATACCTGCAGAGAATGTGCCAAATCATTGTTAAATTAAATAATTAGAAACCGATACATGGGGCGCTCAAACTTTTGCCTAAGACTATATATATGGAAGACTCATCTAATTCAAGTTCTTCTCAATCTATCTCTTGTCCTGGAACGGTTCTTTACTGGTTACAGCTAGCAGCCAAAACACACTTGGAGAAAAATGATAATAAGGCAATCAAAACAGGAGCTGTTTCTGTAAAATCAATTCACGATGAGTTCTGAAAAAAATCTAGAGGTCCAGAGAGATGAATAAACATCCTCAAACTGGGCTTTTAAACATAACTGTTTTATGTTTCAGTTGAAAAACTAAAAGAGCTGAGGTGAACAGCCAGGACAAACAGTACGCAATAAACGTACAAGAACATGCCGTATTCTTTCAGTTTTTTTGTTCTATTTATAGCTTTTCGGGGGTTAGCTACATGTCCGAAATTTGAACTCAGATCCAAGTGACATTTTTAGAGTACATTTGCGAAGAATGCTCAGAAGTCAGTTTGGCCCACACACGCGTTCGCACTCTAACTCCTGCACGGACCACAAAAACGCTGTAACACTCAGTTTCAATTTACGGCATTCGAGTGCGATTCTGTTTGTAAAACGACGAGAAAAGAAACAGTGAAAGTGAGTGGAGAAGCCGCAGAGCTTGGCCGAGATTCTCTGACCTTGAGTTGGCATTGCCTACTCCAAATGTGTCCGCGGAAATCACACATCATCCACTCTCTAAAGTGGTGGCTCTCAGTTCCAGTCTTGGGAAGCCCAATGCTGGGAAGTGAATTGAAGACGCCACCATTTGTATGTTTGCGCTCTTTTGTTTGTATGTGACCTAGCGGCAATCTTTTGCTGGCAAATTAGCTATAACGTATCTAACATTTCTTCACTCTGACAAGTAACACTTATCAAAAAATAAAATTATTAACAATAAGAATGTGTTGGTCTGTGGTTGTGCAGCAATTTGAGCACTCCGAGAGTAGTCCCGTTACTTCCAAGCTGCCACTGTTGGACCCTTGAGCAAACCCTTTGACCAATAATTGTTTAGATTGGCATCAGTTGAAGTGACTCTCCAGACCCCCTACTACCCCCTTCCCATGCCTTCGTCGCTGTTACCCCCCGGTGCAGCACGACGGGTCCGTTGATCAGCTGGCTGGCTGCAGAACCGGATGGCTGTTTGCTTGCGCTGGATTGTCGTCAACCCTTTACCTTCCCCTGTTGCCAGTCCTGGTCTTCATGTTCTAATGTATTATGTGCTTAGGTTGCTGAGGTGTTTTTTTCTGTTCCCACACTGTACTCCATTAGTCTGGGGGTGTTCTTTATCTCCTCCCCTCTCCCCGTATATTCTGCATTCTGTATTATTCCTTATCCCTGTCTTCCTGTCCTGTCTCCCCCCCTTTGTCACAGATGGGTTGATGGCTAATTTCACTGGTACTTGTGACTAGTGACAATAAAGGCATTCATTCATTCAATTTCAAGTAGCCGGTCTACTTGCTGCCATTTTTTTTGAAAGGTGGGGGACTATGATGAAAGGGAGAGAACATACCAAATACCACAACCCCCTGAAGCTACGAAGCACCAAAAGCACCATGTGCACCACTGTGCCGCCCCACAGAACAATAGGAATCTGGAACAAGATTTAAACACAGCATGGGACTTGCATGTCTTACATGGACGGGATGGTAGCTTCAAAGTCTAGGGGTTACACCTGAAAAGGCTTGAGAATGTAAACTACAAAGGTTTGATGGAAGGAACAAGGCAGACTTTCCTTGAGACATGGTGGATCTAAGAGGACAAGGGCTTTGGGAGGGGAAGAAAACTAATGAGGATCTATTGAAAAAATTAGAAAACATGTAAAATTTCAAGAGGGAACTTGACTGCAACTCTGAATGCAACACTGAAAAAAGTACTCATACTCAGATTTCAGTTATTTGATTATTCAAGGGATCCTTTAAACAGCATACTCCTATCTAGAAATCAAATTAGGAAATCTGATAAAACTGGATTTTACTTCAGTAGTTGGATTTATCATGACTTTAATCAGTTTTCTCGGTCTATGCATGCACACAAACGTAACCAGAGAGAGTCCTGGAAGCGACTAGCAGAATCAAACATGGTTGCCAGGTTTGCTTATTCTAAGGCCTCCCTTTATTGGTATTGTTTCTACACACCTGGTGCTTGTTTCTCTCGTGGGATCTGGCAACCCAGAAAGATAACACAGCAGGCAATAGTTACCAAACACTGAATGGTTTAGGAAATTTCAATTATTCATTAAAATTTGAAGTTTACATCACTTCCTCCTGTGAGATTATTGGCTGGTTGCAAAGGAGAAATCCGATTATTGTCTGAGTCTTTAAACCTGGAGCTTATCTGATGATTGTAAGTGTAAACTGCTAAGTGTACACTGCTAAGTGTAAACTCGTTGTTTAGATTACTGACAAAATATGATATTCTGCAGTTATTTAATTATTAAATGGATGTAAGCGTACTCTCTGTAGTCCAGAGTATCTCATCTGATGGAACCAAAACTTTTGGGGGTGACGGTTCCTCTGCAGGGGTTTGTGAGACTGTGATGAAAATGTCAATTACTATAATAGTAGTCTACTTCAAATCTCAAAGGCGTGGGTTCAGCAGCAGAGTCTCAAACTTTAGTAATATTCTGAAGGTGGAAACAATACTAGTTAAACTGAAAAAAAATAAATAATTAAATTGCAAACCCTTGAAGAAGTGGAAAACTGTAAAAATGTTTGACCAAACCTGAATCAATCTGACTACAATTAATTAAACCAGTTATTTGAATCCTTATCAGAGTAGCATATTGATTGCCATACCTTCACATTATTACCATTTAACCTCATATTTAGTTATATGAGGCAAGACCTTAGACTTCAGTTGTTACAATTCCTCCAAAAAATATAATGTCCCTTTTCACTACTGTCTGTGTTCTCCGTTTTCTTTCGAGGGGTGGTCCTGAATCTGTCTTCCTCATCAGACGGTTGTAATTTTCTCACGGTTAATCTGCACAATGATCTCTGTCTTCTCTCACTCCTCCCTCGTCTCTGGGTTAGTTTCCCTCTGTTTACGTATCCCCTGGGTCCTCAGAGATCCAGCAGAGTTCCAACAAAGTAAAAGCATTAATGGCTGACCTTGAAGGAGCTGAGGCCGCCTTGTGTACTGCTCAGAGTTAGAGTGGGAGGAACGGAGATACTTCGGATGTTTCATTTGAAAAGAAACATAAAGTGAAAGCGCTCTGGCCTTGGACAGGACTTGCAATCCAAAACACTGACCTACTGAAAAATATCTGCTCACTTACATGGTATGAAGGAACCTCTGTGCTGCCAAAATGAGGGTGAGCTACAGGGAAAACTCTGGCTTGGTCAGCAAAGTGAGGCTTTCACACAGGGGGAGCTTTTTCATAGTTTTTAGAACTGCGCCCCCTTTTTGAGGTGTTCACACTGCAGGAACTGGGGCTGATTGTAGTTCTTAGAACGCCATGTATAGAGGCTTTTTAGATCTTACTTCAAGGTACTTTTCTCAGCACATAGGAACCCTGATTGATGTAAGAATGTGGTGGTCCAGACGTTAATTAACGCAAGTGCTTAGTAAGTTTAGTGAGAAGCACCTAAGAGCAACAGCCATCAGTGTTCCTACTGACAGTGTGAATGCAAACCAAAAAGAGGTAGCTCTAAGGGGTAGTTCCTTTCAAATTAGTTCCTAGAACCGTTTGGGTTGAAAGAGAATATGGCCTGAACACAGACAAGATGCACGAGGATGATAGGGCTATAAATACCTGTGGGGTATGCGAAGGTATTCATAGATTGAGAAGAGGTGGTACAGTGCAGTGAATGTCCCTTTGGATGTGCGGGAAATGGTTTGCAAAACAGATGCATTTAGGTGTGCTAAAAGGCTATAGTGTGAAGGAAGTAGCTGTAGTGGGTTTATCTTTCAGCCACAATTCTGATGAAAATTTCATGACACTTCGATACCCCGGGAAATTCAGCTAAAACAGACAACAACTGCTAATTTCTGAGGTCAGGAGAATTTAAAAAAATTTAAATCATGAACTTTAGGCCATCATCAGAGTTTTTAATCATTTCTCATTTAAGAGGCTTCAGACATTCTTTCGACTTTCAAGAGACTTGAAGAACACCAGACGTACAGGATGGTTTTGGAGGTTTTGAATAACCTCAGAGAGAAATCAGATTACATACTTCCTCATGTGAATTTGGAGTGTTTTATGATCACATTACTCAAGCACATATAACCTTCTTGATTGGATTATTGCTCAGATCCTATTCTTTTTTTTCAGTTATTCTGTACACGTGAAAATACACTCTGTGTGTGATGAGACTCGTCTTTGTGTGGCCCCCATCTTATGCCCCTGACCCCTGTGATCTTTGACCTTTGGTGACTCTGCTGTCAGCACAGTGGCTGTAGGGAGGCCTGAAACGATTAGGACCCAGCGACCCAAGACATGACCCTCTACACACACACACACACACACACACACACACACACACACACACACACACACACACGTACTACATAAGTATGACTTTCACTTTCTCAGCTAAAGACATATACATCATAGAGCCAATATTTAGAACACAAAGACACACACCCAAACCTACGTATATAAAAGATCACACTTTAGCTTTGACTACGCCATCGTTTCCACGAGCTTCTGCAGTGTCACAACATTTATTTCTATCCAGAATTGCATTCATTTTCCAAGGGACATTTGGACCCATCGCCTTCTCCAGCACATCCCGAAGATTCTCAATGGGGTTCAGGTCTGGACTCTGTGGTGGTCAATCCATGTGTATAAATGATGTCTCATGCTCCCTGAACCACTCTCTAACAATTTGAGCCACATGAATCCTGATATTGGATCATCTTGGACTATGGCTGCACCATCAGGGAAGAAAATCCATTAATGGAATAAACTGGTGGTTCAGTATATGACTCATTATTTGCTCTTCGTCATATGATGGGGACATTGGGACAAAAAAACAAACAAAAGAATTTTCAAATCTAAACGTATTATTTGTAACAACTGATAGGCAATTACATCATATATAACAATAAAAAGATAACTGTCAGGAATAGAGCCTCTATTTATCCTGGCATATGGTGTCTGTGCCGCTGGAGGAGGAAATAGCGCCCTCTAGCGGCACTGCGTCACAGCGCATCGGCGATTGCATTAATTCCATTCAGCTGTGTCAGGCTCTATTTAAGCCTGCAACCAAGATCCAGAATTCGAGCGGCAATGTCTGGTTGATATCAGCAGGTCACGTTAGAACAGTGCACCAGC
>JAVSBU010000035.1:1776382-1787833 GCA_033118015.1 Loricariichthys derbyi
CTGAGGCGTCTCCATTCCACTTGGTTATCAAAGCTATAGCCCACAGATAACAAATTTTTAGCCAATCAAAAATCAGCATCGCCGATTTTGTACCAATCAGAGCGCTTTACAGCTGAAACCCCGCCTACCGTCCCCTCCTAAAAAAGCGTTGCTCCTGGTTACGAACTTTCCACCAATCACAGCGCTGGAACGCTTCTCGTAACGGGGCAGACATGGAAGTTTGGATTCTGAGGAACATTTTTTCACAGACGCTGCACGAAAACCAGACCATTTCACTCGCTTTCTGTCACTTCATTTTAAAAAAGCACGTATTTAAGAGTAATGACAATGCTGGGCATGTACGTGCCAGACAGGTTCGCTCTGAAGGCTTCCAAAGTCCAAGACGGAGTCGGGCTGTTCACTGCGAGACGAGTCAAGAAGGTTTGTTCGTTATTAGAAAACCAAGAGCTCGGGCGTTTCAAATTGCACCGAGTGCCACAGTTTGTGCCTTGTATTTTGCGTTTAATCTGTCATGTCGGCTTCTAGCTCGTCCTTTTCGCTCTTCTATCCGGTGAGGTGCCACGTAGGTAGAGGAGGTAGAATGGGGAACGAGGCCAAATCTCAAACGGCTCCATCATCCTTACACACGCGCACTATCTAGGGTCTCGCGGAGTGAAGAATCTGCACTTTTAAGTGCACTAGTGCGGGCAACCTGAGGCGTTTGGAATTAGGCCTCAAGTTGTAGCTTACAGTTTTCGGTATCTTCAGGGTCATTTTTTAACTAAATGCAGTTAAGAAGCAAAATTCAGCAATTCTTTATTAGTCTCACAGTTTTTGAATAAGTCAGATTTATTTCTATAGCGCTTATTTACAATGGGGTATTGTCTCAAAGCAGCTTTACAGTTTTCTATGATCTAAGCCCAAAGCCCAGTTTGATCAAGCCTAGAGTAACAGTGGCAAGAAATTAACATTAAATATAATATAGTAATCCTGGCTGGACTGTAATTCATTCATTATCTTACCCGCTTATCCTACTCAGGGTCACAGGAGAGCCGGTGTCTAGCTGGCAACACAGGGCGCAAGGCAGGAACAGCCCTAGACAGGGCACCAATCCATTGTAGGGCCCATACATGACACTTGAACCATCTAATTATTGTGAGTAATGACTTGATGAGTATGAAGCACTGATAATAACTGTAATATTACAGTGTTATTCATCAGATTACACAGTCCTACATGAAGCAGACCTACAGCCCCATATCAGATCTGCCCCTTCGTACCGGTGCTCTCATACACTATCACATTTGGTTCTCCCAGAGTTAGGTATTTTCCTTAATTCCCAATTGAACACTTCGCTTTCACTTTGTGTACAGTTTCTTCTAGCATACATCAGACCCTATCAAATGCATCTTTTTTTTGCATTAAAGCCAACATGTGTGTGATGTTCTTGTGTCGCAGGGTGAAAAATTTGGCCCTTTTGCTGGTGAGAAGCGAATGCCGGGTGATTTTGATGACAGCATGGACCCGAGGCTGATGTGGGAGGTGGGTAGATTACGGTGCTGATGGAAAATTATCTTAAACCAATGGAAATAGTCACTAGTTTGTCTAACAGCCTGAAATCAAACCATTGTAAAAGTGATCATCCTGCAGATTTAATACTTTGTGGAGACACGCTTTGACTAGAAACACCAGTCTGTTTGGATATGTAAAACTCAATTTTATTTAAACAGCACCTTTTACAATGGAGCATTATTTTAAAGCAGCTTAAAAATATCTAGGCCCAAAGATATTATGGAAAAACTCCATAAATGTTATAAGGAAGAAACTTTGAGAGCACCAAGGATTATAAACCACCTTTTCACCTCTCTAGATTGGATTGCATTAAAATCCACACTAACTCTCAGTATAAGACTTTAGTACATTTCTACTTCCATCAAGTCAGTTCATCAGCTTTTCCATTCAGCCCAGTGATAGACTGATCTCAGTTCAGATGCTCGTCTGTGACGTTTCTGTCCTGCAATAGGCTCCGGATTGTGTATGGAGACGATGAAATAATTCAAACCAAATGTGTCTGTGCTGACTGGTGCAGAAGATTGAATAAAATCACAGTTTTTAACCGCTTTAAGTTATTATTACTACTTTTAGTTGTTATATCAGACTTTTTCAGTCCCACACGCTAATGTGACCCAGCCCTGTGCTATCGATCCCTCTCATCTATTCTGAAATTCCTTCACATGCTCTTTTTTTTAGAAATATTTTATTTGAAGCACTTAAGTTGAGGCTTCATGTATGGTATTTTAATAGAAACCTTTAGATAGGCACCATTCAATCGGCTGGTACCCAGAATCAGTTTTCAGCGTAATCAAGCATGACCTGCGATCAGCCGATCAGTCTCATGTAACAGGTTCTGTGCTGGTCACGTTTAACTTGTGTAGCTCACAATGGTGACAGCGGCACAAACAGAACAGCACAGTGGTTTTTACTGACTTTTAGTCAGAATTGTGCATACTGACCTTTAACACTGTATAATACCCCATTCTCACATAGCAGTATTTTGGCCTGGGCTATCGCGGGTCAAAAAGCCACGACATTTACCACAAAATGAAAGTAAAAAGGGGGCGGAGAATAGTATGCAAATTATCCTACCGTTAAACCTCAGCATGTGCCGTATATATTCCAGAGTGTCATGATTGTACCTCGAATCTCATGCCAAACTTCATTAAAAAGTCAGCGAAAACTTCCGAGTGATGCCACGTTTTGCCATGTAAGACCACAGAAGGTGCACTTTAGTCTGAAGGCAAGCTTGGTGCTGCCATGAAAGGCGAAATGAACATATGCAAATTTAGCCCCGCCCCTAGCCCAGACTGTATGAATTGAGGGCTTTTAATATTAATATAATACATTTTCCTCATGATATTAATACATTTTCATGATAGTAATATAATATACATATAATATAATATATGTACATATATTACATATAATATAAGTTCATTTCCATGTGTTCATTTTAAGCTTTCTTTTTTTTCCCCCATATAGACTTTCATCAGCCATGTCTTATTAGCTATCATGCACCTTACCAAGTCATATGACAATGTACAGATTAGCACACTACTGTCACGACAAGAGGTCTTCTTCGTCGTGGCATACGGTCCCAGCGCTGCTGGAGGAGGAAATATGGCCCTCTAGCGGAGCGGCACCACAGCGCAACGGTAATTAGAGTCAGCTGTGTTCTCCATTATAAAAGCCCCGAAGAAGAGAAGGAATACGAGTGGCAATTTGGCTCGGTTGAGCCCGTCACGTTAAGACGGCACGCCGCTCGTATTCTGGATCTGAGGGGCGGCGCGGTGTGGTGGAACTTGGGATGCACTCCATCTAGAGATCAGAGGCGAGTGATGCAGAGGTATGCCTGCAGGTTGTCGTGCACCTAGCGAGGTAGGCTAGGTGCGGTGGAGTGAGGCACGTCCCGGCCCCGTGACTACCGTATTAGGGACGAAGGTACCACCTGCCCTTGGTAGAGGGCAGGTGGAGTAGGTGGCAGGAGCCCCGACGTATGTTGGTCATTCTGTTAGCCAGAGTAGGGACATAACGCATGCCCCCCCAGTGCCCGGGAGGCATCAGACTCCGGTGGACAGCTGGCGGGACACGTCCGTGCGAGACGTGGCCAGTGGGGTTGGCTGGTTGGGAAGATCCCTGAGCGGGTACCAGTAAAAGTCCAAGGGTGTTGTTCCCAGCGGTGCCAGTCCACCGTTGAGCGGTGTCCTCCGGCCTGGGGCCTGCCCGGGGCTCCTCCCCGACGGGCCTGGTGAGGGACGTGTGCTCACGGTCTCGTACATCCCAGTGCGCACCGGTTCCTGGGGGGTCAGTCGGTTTTGGCTGTGTTATGTTCTGTGTGTGGTTTTATGTTTGTTTTATGTTCAGTAAAGCACCTTTATTAGTTCCACTGTCCTGCATATGGGTCCTTTTGTGTTCAAATCCCCCGGGCGTGACAGTACCTCTGATGATCTGATTTCTAACTTCATCCATCCTTGTCACTCCCAAGGAGAACCTCAACATCTTTAGCTCTGCTACTTCCAGTTTTTTTTCCTGTCTTTTTGTCAATGCCACTGTCTCCAAACCATACAACATAGCTCCTCTCACCACAGTCTTGTAAACTTTCTCTTTGACTTTTGCTGCCACCCTTCTGTAACAAATCGCTTCTGACACTTTTCTCCACCCACTCCATCCTGCCTGGACTCTCTTCTTAACCTCTTTAACACACTCCCCATTTTCATGGACAGTCGATCCTAAGTACATGAAGTTTTGCACCTTTGTAAGCTCTGATTCCTCGTAGCCTCACTGTTCCACCTGTCTCCCTCTCATTCACACACATGTACTCTGCCCTTCATTCCTCTTCTTTCAAGTGTATATCTCCACCTCTCCAAATGATCTTAAAAGATAAAATAGTGCAGAAGATAAAAATGCTAAAAGGTTATTTAGTCATATTTTGCATTACATTACGTTTTTTTCCATGCTATTTTAAATAATGCAGCTTGGGTGATGGATGAATATTTTTTATTTTGACTAATTTAATTTCTTATAAAATAATTAAATAACAATATTTTAGAGGTAAATTGGAAAAATAAAGATAATAAATTAAATAATTTACAGGTTGGTCATAACTTCTAATAAATAAATGTATTTAAAATATACAAATAAATATTTTATAGATAGGGCATAAATAACATGGAAATACGTAAGCAGATTTCCATGCTATTTTAAATAATGACGTCATGCGTCCGTTTGCGCGGGAAATTTAAGCCAATCAAGGATGAGCTCTGAGATGGAGCAGGCAGGTGTTGATTTAACGGTCTGAATTGGATTTACTTCACAGTTACTGAAAATTAAGTTTATCGACCTGTTATAACTGCGTGTGATGTTGGAAAGTCGTGTATTTAAGTGGCTGGGTTAAACTGGCGACAGTGTAGTGTTTTAAGTATGTTTTAGAAGTTATGTTTTAGCTAAAAGCTTTAAGAATCAGAACTGGCAGGTTATTTGTTCATGGAACCTGTTAAATTGAAGGTCTCGGCCATTTTGAGAGGCTTCTGCTCCCAATTTGTGAGTCCCGTCTGCTTATTAACCCAACTCTGAGTTATTAATTTACTGCTTGATACAAACAATTTAATGGTTTTAGTAACTATTAATTATTAAAAGAAGTCTCAATGATAAAGTGTTGGAAAGTGAAATAAATGTAAAGAGACGCCGTGGCGCCATCATCTCAGGTAAGATTATTAACTTCTATCTTAATTTTAAGCAGTTTAGCAGGTTTAATAGCATAGAAGTTTAAATTTAGAATAACCGTTTTAATTAAATGGATGTCTTTGGGTTATTGGAAATTGTCAGCTGTTTTAAACCAGAAAGTTAAACTATCAGTTGATGCAACTGCTATTAATTAATAAACATTAGAATATGTGTTTTAAAGTTAGCTTGTTATCGCTGTTTACATTATCAAAAAAGCTTTTTGCTAATAATATTTAGGTTTAATCATTCAGCTTCTGTAATTATGATAGGGACATTGACTTTGTCACTGCACCATTTTCTCCAGTGATTACCAAGTAAGGTTTTTAGTGATTGGAATGATCAAACTTTCTCAGTTTTGCAACATATTCAATATTGCTAACACATTAACATGTTTATGTTTTATTTTGTAATGTTTACTGCTGAAGTTTGGCTTGAGTATTGTGCCAGATTGCATGTTGTGTTTATTACCTTGTTTTGTAAGAACATTTTGCTCATTTTGGCTTTTAAATAGCTTAGCACAGACCTGAGCGTTTTACCGCCCACGGGCCACATACAGCCCTTTGGCCATCCCTGTCCGGCCTGTGGTATCGCAGTCATAAACTTAACAGTATTTATGCTGTGCAAAATTAAGTTTGACTGTGTTGCTTTTATTCTGAAATATTCTTAAACTTATTACCAGTAGCAGCTTATCAAAATGTGTAATTTACCTCTTTTTTTTTTTTTTTTTTTTTTTTTTTTTTTTTTTTTTTACAATGGGAGAAAATTAATATTGAGCAAAATTAAGTTTATCTTTGGTTCGGCCCTCCAACACAGTTTATGTTCATCTGACCCCCTTTAGAAATGAATTGCCTAGGCCTGGATTAGCAAGACGGACGGAATGGGAATTTTAATTTGTGTTCTGATTAAAATGGATGTTTTTGGTCAGCAGTTTTTTAAATGTTATCTGGTTTTTAAACCAAAATGTTAGTTGGTGCAGCTGCTCATTTATTTACGTTTGTCATTTAGCAGATGCCCTTATCCAAAGCGATCAAAGCAATTGTGGGTTAAGGGTTTTGCTCATGGACCCAGCGGCGGCAGCTTAGAAGAACTGGGATTTGAACCCTGGACCTTCTAGTACATAGTCCAGTACCGTAACCACAAGGTCACCACAGTCCCTGCTATTATTACTAAATGTTTGTATTTTAAGGTAATTGGATCACATTAAATGTGTAAACTAATCACTGTAGTGTTTACAGTGCACAAAACCATTTTACTATACCTGATGTAGGATCGACCATGAAATATTCATGGACCACTTTTCTCAAACTCTTTAATCCTTGTGAAGGGAAAATTGACCTTCTCACTGCAGTATTTTACCCAGTGATTACCAAGTGATGAGGGTTTTACATGGCTGGGATATAGTACTGCTCAGTTATTTGATGTTTGGCACTTTGTTTGCCTGTAACGTGCCACTTTATATGTTTGGGCTGTATTTTAATTAATGTATTACCTTGTTTTGACCACCTTAAACAGTTGTAGATTGTCAAAAAAAAATAGTAATTTTTGCTGAACATCTATGAGCTTGTTTTAGTAGGTCATAAGCAATGTTGTAAAAAATAAGTTTTGCTTATTGCTGTATGCTTATTGTTATTTTGGTCTTTTGTGTGTTTGTAGCTTGTGCGTGTGTCTGTGGCTGCGTCAGCGATGCAGCCTCAGTGGTTGATGGATTCCTCGTCAGAGCACAGCCTCCCTCGTCATCCTCTCAGAGACAGACTGCTTGAGGCTCTGAGCCTGGGTAAACAACGGCACTACTACGTTTCCCATCAGCCCTCTTGCCAGGAGGAGCAGCGCTCAAGTTTTGCCGTGCATGTCCCGAGGGTCCGCTCCCCCTCCCTGCCCAGCTCTCTGTGTCGAACGAATGATGAACAGACAGAGGGGGGAGGGAGCGAGAGTGAAAGCGACTTGCTGTTCTTCTCTTGTGCTTCATCCACCTCCTGCGCACCCTCATCCTCGGATAGCGAGTGCGCTTCAGGGCTCGTTCCGGAACGGCGGCACAGGAAGCGTACACGCACCCTCTGCAGCAGGCATGGCTTGAGCTCTTTCAGCATGGGCAACCAGGATGCGAAGCCAAAGCGCTCGGGGGATGGGGAGAGCGTGGCAGATAACGGCGGTGTCCAGTGTGCGGACGCCACAAAGAAAGGATTTCACGCCAAGAAGTGCCATGGCAAGCAGGGAGACAGGGGAGGGAAGAAGAAGTGCAAGTCTGAGTCCAAATCGGTCTTCTCCAACATTCGTAAGCGCAAGAACCTTGCCAAGGTAAAGGGCCTGCTGAGTGGATCGAGAGAAGATGCGCTGGACTCGCAGCAGGATGAATTGGACACCAAAACGCCGGATCTGTCGGCGGATGAGCTGGGGCAGTCTGACACCGAGGATCAGAGAGCCGTTCTGTCTGATAATAAGGCTCCGGAGAAGAAGGCCAGCTCCGGGTCAGACACGGATATCTACAGCTTCCATTCTGCTGCCGAGCACGAGGATTTGCTGGCTGATATTCAGCACGCCATCAGGCTCCAGCATCAGTGGAAACAAAATGGCATCGACACAGACAATAAGCATCACCGTCATGAATCTGCACCGTTCACCATGCTGGATGTGCCATACTTGTCTGAGAACGGCTTGGAGGCGCACTCTGAAAATAAATCAGGAGAGAAGGAGGTGGAACGGGAAGCAGTGAGCATCAACAGCAATGCTTCACACCCAGGGCTTTGTAGTGCTGTAGCAACCGGCACAAAAGACCCAGAGGCAGTGTGTGACACGGCTCTCTGCGTCATCAAGGTGGCCAGCCTGACCAGTTTCCAGGACCTGACCGCATCGTTTGAGAGTGCGGTGGAGGCCACCGAGGAAGCCGTTGATGAAGACGCGAGCTCCAGTACGAAACTTCCAGAACCCACCCAGGAATCAGAATGTGCCGCCACCGGGGAGACGGATTACAACGTGGCCGAGGAGGAGCAAGCATCCACGAGGAGGAAGAGCAGTGTGTCCCTTTCACACTGGCTCCTGGAGCACAGCCCGGCGGCTGCACGCTGTTTGAAGGCCTCTGTGCCCGCTGCTGGTAGCCCCACAGTCAAACCTTACCCGCCCATTCACCCTTCCTACATCAAAACCACCACCCGTCAGCTTAGCTCGCCCACGCCCTCTCCGGTGCCCTCACCCAACCATAGCCCGCTTTGCCAGCGACGCTCCAACGATGAACCGGCCCTTGCCAGTGTCACCCAAGCTGCAAAGAGGCGCTCCAAACAGCGGCAGCGTTCCCACAGCATTACTGAACCCATCAGCCGCTCTGCTGACTGGACCGAACAGATCCAGCCGACCCCATCCAATGCCAGTTCTGAACACTTTATGCGGTATGGCGGATCGGAAGGGGCACTCGGAACTGTAGGACAGCCGAAGCTGGGGGCCAACAGGAGGGCTTCCACTGGACAGACCTGCAGCTTTCAGGATGTGTTTACAGGTGAGGCAGCGATTTAGGATGTTAACGCAAACGGCTGAATAACGACAACCAAGGAATTAGAAGAAAATTGCATATTTCCACTTTTAAGCCATTGAGTTATAGTTTAAATTATATAGTAAGAAAAACACATCTGCATTAGCTCTACAGATTTTAAGTATTAAACGGGACATTTACGCCTTTTTCGAGTTGAAATATCTCCTGCATCGCTTCGGATTGATTATTATTACTCTACGCTCTACCTTAAAACTGCAAATCACTAATAACAAAATACTTAATCAAAGGCCCATTGGTTTATGATGCTGTCATTCTGAGACAAAATGACGAACGCGTGGCTTATTCATCATGGTTTTAGCTTAGAATGCCTGGTATTCGCTGGAAAAGGTGTCAATCAATTCCGGGACTTCCAATCGAAGCTGTGAACTGTTTAAGTACATTCCCCAACCAGTATCATAACTCAGAACTCACACCATAGGTCAGATAAAGCCGTAAGGAAAGAAAACGCTGTGTTTTTAGCCAATTATCTCTAAGAAATTTAAATAAAGACATCCATAGCTGCAATCAGATACTATGTGAAAACTCTCGCTGTGTGGATAATGATATCGGCTTATAAATATTGTAAGTTTACTTATTGAACAAACGCCAGAGGGAATACGAGGGGAAAAAAGGACGTAATTGACATTGTATTTGCTGTTCAACATTACCATGCTGTTTATTTGAAGGTAAGCGATTTTTCTAAAACAAAGTCCGAAGTTATTTTAAATCCTAAGTGTTTTTACAAGTCTATATTGTTGGCGAGACACTGTTACGTTTGTGATCAGTTGTAGGTGAAGTTTTGCTTACTGAAATTTTATGACAGGGTCTGTCATGGTATGGGGTTTGGTCAGTAGCCCCCATCCCAGTTTTGCATAGCAGGCAACATTGATTGGGAAGTACTAACTCCATGACTACGTAGGGGATTAGAGTAGAATGAAAATAGCCAGGCATATAAACTTAAATGTTTAGCAAAATAGGGCATAATCATAAAATCCCTAATAATGTGGGTGGTTATGCTTGGGCAACTGCTAAAAGAAAAACAATACCAATTTGTGCCTTTTGGAGAGAATGAAAAATGAGGCAGAGGTGCAAGGTCTCCATCATAACCATTCTGTCATAGTCTTCATGCTCATCTTGTGGATGGAGTAAAGTTAACAAGAGCAAAACTTGTGCTAAAGGAAACAAATTAATCATACTGCACCTACTAAGGAAGCAGAAATGCTGCAGAGCAGGGTGGATGGGGGCCTCAGGCTACAATGGTGGGTGGATAGAAAGAGGCCTCATGCTGCAGGGCAGTGGATGATGGAGGCCTCCAACTCAGTGCCAGGTGGATGGGGGCCTCAGGGCAGAGTGGATGCAGTCCTCAGGCTGCAGGGCAGAGTGGATGCAGATTAGTGATATGGTTTGGGTCAAGCCGCACAACAGCATATGCTTCTAGGCTAAAAGCTAGCCACACTGCAACAGTTCCTAGAAACCTTGTAGGTACAGCCAGCAACTCCATCTCGACACAGAGGGAGTAGGACAAGGTATAGGACAGCGTAGCTTCAAAACCGATGAAATATACACAATCCACAGAACTGGATGGATGCTTCCAAGAGTTGTTAATTCAGCAATGCAAAATATTTGGTTAAAATTTCAAAATATATTAAAATCCTTTAAAAACTGACAAACATTGGTTTAACAGATACTTAAGAGACATTAGACATGCTGCCATTTTGGATTGGGGGCTGATCATGTAATCACACATTTATGCACAAGCCTGCTTGGACATTTGCAATAAATCTTAATAGAAAAAAAGTATAATTCTATTTTAAATTCTTTCTTAATTTGCAAAATCACAAAGTTACTAAAAGTTTTTAGTTGTGAGGGCGTTTGTGTGCATAAGATGTAGGTGGTTTTATTTGTCATTTATTTATTGATTCATTTCCATTAATTTTATCGATAGAGGTCGATTGCACAGCACCTTAATCTCTGGGCTAGCAGTTGTTTACTCAGAGTCCTCTGCAACTTTCACTTGCTGACTTATGACTGCCTAAGAGTAGCTATAATGTCACATGTGGCAAATAAAATCTGTTATCCCTTCAATACAAGCGTGCCAAAAAAATAAATGCATTTACAAGAGCTGTAACAAAGTCTTAAGTGAAGTGGTCGTTATATCAAGGCAATAAATGTCTTTTGTCTGGTAGTAAGATTATTTGTAAGATTATTTTAAGAATAATTACCTTGCTCACCTCACTAAAATAAATTGTACCTTATTTTATAATACAGTGCTCAAATTAAGCACAAAGTCACCAGTTATTCTGTTTCCTCTGTCTGACTGTGTATATATTTTAGATATACAGATATACTTCATTGATCCCAAATGGAAATTTCACTTGTCACAGTTGCAACTCTTTATACAAAAAATTAATAATAAGTCTAATAATTTAAATAGAGATTTCCAATATTTGCACTAACTTCTTATGAATACGATAACATTAAAGGCGGTGGCAGTAATAATAAATATGAAACATACTGAATAAAGCATTTCAGATCAAGTTATTACAACTCAGTTATTGTGCATAATAAATTACACAGCCGAACCATAGTGTGACCCATTAAAGGGCAAATTCATCGTATTTTGGTGAATATCATCTAATCGCCGTTTCTGGTTCTTTATATAACAAATAATA
>JAVSBU010000035.1:1835343-1849070 GCA_033118015.1 Loricariichthys derbyi
CACACACACACACACACACACACACACACACACACACACACACACACACACACACACACACACACACACATTTTGATCTTCTATAGACTATATATTATTTTGTATTACAGTTCTCAGTTTTGTTTGGCTTCTTCTCAGTTGTCATTATTTCTAAGAAAGAGACACTTATTCTACCTGAAATTACAGTGAAAGTTGACATAGTGCTTTTTCCACAAATGGTAGGATAAAGTCAGCCTCTCTCTCCCTCCCTCTCTCTCCTTCTCTCTCCCCTGCCCTTTTCGTTCTCTCCTCCTCTGTCTCTGGTGAAATGTAAACCTCGTTCAGAGCGATGACACAGTCTCGTATTCGCTTGCTGCTTCCTCAGAGCGACCTCATTCAATCTGCCTTTTTTCTGTCTTGCTTTCTGGTTTTTTTTCTAGTCAGCTTTCTGTCTTCCCTTCATCCTCATATTCAGAAGTAAAGAGAGAATCAACCATCACACTCTCGAGCACTGTCTGTTTTCTCCCATCTCAGATTAGTGCGAGCTCGTGTAAGTCTGTCTGGGTTTTTGTTTTGTTTTGTTTTTTTGGGTCATTATCCTTCTTTATACATGTTCTTGTCAGTTCTTTCTTCTTCGTATCCTTTCTCGAGCACTCCATTTCTTAGATGCTGCAGAAAATGCTATTTGTTCTTAAAGTCTGTCATTATTTCTAATTTTTATCTTTTGCTTTGCTGTTGGTCCTCGTCCATCATCTGTAGTCCTCCAAAGCTTTAGGGGAAAGCACAGGTGACAGCACAGCTCTTTCCCTCTCCACACTTGTCCTTCATGCATTCTCATCCTGTCCCAGTTCTTCTCCTCTCTGCCTGCACGTCGCTGTAGAAAGACTCTCCGCTGTCTAGCTCGAGCGCCGGATGCTTTTCAGCTTGAGTGAACGGGACCGGATTAAAGTGCTCGGCGCGAGCGGCGCGCGTGTGGCGCGGGACACGCCGGCTGGGGTCCGTCACGGCTCACGAGGCACTCGCCGGGGGATGTCAGCATTGTGCGTGCGAGCATGTGTGCGTGCGTGCGCGCGTTAGGATGCGTATAGCGCGAGCCTGGCAGTGTGGCGCCGGCCGTGCTAGGATGATGGCTGTGGTGAGGACGTCTCTGCAGAAAGTGGTGCTCTTCTTACACCGGCTCCAGAGGATGGCCATCACCTCGCCACGATACCAGAAACTCTGTAAGGTCAGTCCCGCTCCGCTTCGGACACGAGGTCAGCCCGAGTTCACGTTTTACCTGTCGTCCTGTATCTTGCGCGTAAGGTTAACTTGCTCCTCCTGTATATTGACAGCTCAGGGAGTTTTTCTCAACTTGTCAAAGTATTATGCTATTGCCTTCTCTAGATGGACACATGAGGCTCTACTAAACTCTAAACAAAATTCTCTAAACAGAATTTGTCAAAGAAATTGGGCTTAGTTCGTCCATCCTCATTGGTGGCTTCCTCAGCAGCTTGGCTGTTTTGAAAGCCCACATTTTGTAAGAGCTGTGTGAATGGAACATGCATTTTATAGAGTACTGTGCAAAAGTATTAAGTCACCTTTAGATTAGCTGTTCCATTGTTTTAGCAGTAGTGTAATCACAATGTCAGGTCAAGTCAGTTTGTTCTCAAAGCAGCTTTACAGTTCTATATTATCTTCTAATATCTAAAGCCAGTCCCAAATTGAGAAAGCCTAGGGAGTGGAAAGGGGAAAAACTGCACATTCAGAATTTAAATGACAAAAAAAAACAATAGTGGATCAACTGGAAAGAGGAGGAGCCGTGATTTGATGATGAATTGATGAAAGTTGCCCAAATTGTAGCATAAAGCTCTGGTCACTCTACAATTTTTTTCAAGGGAAATTTTGTCAGTGAATTTTGTTTGTTTTTGTGGAATGTCTTGCAGATGTGGACCGAATAAACACCACATTCCGATTATTTGGCACCCAGATTCATACTGTTGAGCAGTAGCTTTACTGCTTTAGCTGTGGCGACCCGAAGAGGTGTTTTGTTTTTTGTTTTCTCTCCCCTCTACTAGTACTGTACAGATGCTCCCTGATTTACGGGATTACGTTCTGACAATTTCATCGTAAAATGATTATTGCAACTGAGGAGTTTTATGTAATTTTAGCGTACAGTTGGGCAAAATCATTAACATAAAGCCTACATGATAATAAAATTTATTAATATTGATATAATGCAACATATAGAAAGTGAAAAACAATGGTTAGTCCACTGGTGCTCAGATGCCCAGCATCTGCAGGAGAGTATTGTACAGCACATCGCTTGTGCTGGGAAAAAATTAAAATAATTCAGCACACATTTTTTTGCTGAAATGCGTTTGCATACCCTAGAGTCAAAATATCGTTAACCAAACCGTCATAATCTGTAATAAAAAGTAATAATTATTATTAATTACTAATAGGAGTGTCGGGCTACTTCTGCTACAATTATCCAATATTAACGTCGCCTGTTACGAAGCATCCGTAAAGTTTTATGCAGGCGTGAACATTTAAGGTGAATGCTTTCTCTTCACGTAAAGTTCAACATTTACAAAACAAAAAGCAAATGGAATACATTTTTATTTTGGCTATATTCCATTCACACACACTGACTCGGTCCCAGATTTCTTTGCTTCACAGATTTGGAGAAGATGGTACAGCTGTGTGTTTTTTTTGCACTTGTTGCACTAATGATGTTTCTATTTCCATTAGCGCATTATGTGTGGAACAGAAAACGGAGATGGAGTCATGCATCATAGTCACTACCAGTCAGTTCCATTCTGAATCACTCCATCGCTCAGCAAATGCTCGCTCATGCTGATCTTCATTACCTTGCAGTACCTTGCGGTCCTGAGTTTATAGTTCTTTACCTTTGGGTGCCTGTACAAGAGCTTTTCACTTCACTGGAAGGTGAGAGGGAATTGTGGATGGATTCTGCTCGAATTTGACTGCTGGTAGCTCACTTACTATGTTAGACTGCTGTTATAAGGGATTTTGGACGGCTTTAAAACAGCTGTAATTCCCCTGCTTTACCAAGAGGTGTCATTTTAGCGTCTGGTTATATCTGCAGTGAAACAGTGGAATCGCATGTCCTTCCTTGACTGACTTAATGGTCCATTAATACTTACTGGGAGCCACACCTGGGATTCCACGGTCCATCCACCCACACAGCCCCACTACAGCCAAAGCTGACGGAGCACTCAAACTGCAGCGTTTCCATAGCTTCAAACAGAATGACTGGTGTGAGCCATTCCTCTGCCGTTGCCATCAGCTGGAGAGGTTTTGACAGGCAGCACAAAGGATCAAGTAGCATCGTTGTCATTGGTACTCTTTATATTCAGAGCCCACTATACAGCCAGATATGCCCTTCTTAAGAGAACCGATAATGAAGAAGCGTCCGTCCTTCTCTTAGATTTTTCATTCGGCGGTTACAGCCTGACCTGTCTTGAGTAACATGCGTCTGTCCAACAAGGTCTTAAGCCTGTTATTGATGTTATTGTCATCTGAATGACAGAAAACTAGTATGAGCCATTGACACCTGCTGGCAGAAAAGAGAATCGCAGTCACAAAAAGGCAGTTTAACATTTTATAGAAGATGCGAAGTAAAAATGACTGATGTGTACAGTACTGTTGTAAATGTTTTAAATACTTCTTAAAATAAAACACTGTACAAAGTGTCTAAATTACAATGTGACTGTTTCGGTCAACATCCTGTTTTCCTTCTGGAGGGTGCATTTTTTCACCTTGTCGTTGACCCTTATAAGCATTTGTTATGCAAAAGATTGAAATACAGTAATGTGCAAAAGTCTTAGATCTCCTTAGGTATTGTTGGTGATTGGAGCCGAAAAATATAAAGCTTAGATTCGCCGCTCCACAATCCTCTTTTCCGCTGCTCTTTATTCTAATCTTTGTGAGCCTTAGCATTTCTTAGTCTTTTCACCCTGTTCCCCTTATGAAAAAGTGGTTTTTGGCTGTTATTCTTCCAAAAAAACTTCCTGTTCAAGCTGATTTGGAATATAAAAGGGTCTACTTTGGATCGTAATGAAGCTGCCAGATGCTGCTTTTGCTCAAGTGTAAGGGAAGAACATAGTAAGTACTTGTTACTGTAGTTTATAGGTGTTTTTTCTGGTTGTGTTGTATTAGAGACAGAGTTGTTGTTATACCGTTGCTAAAACAGTGGTATAGCTAATCTAATGGTGGTTTAGGACTTCAGTACAGTTCTATAACTCTACACTGGGGGTCTGGTGGTTAAATCACTGGAATATTGAGCAGAACGTTAAGTTCAAGCCCCAGCAGTGCCACGCTGCCGTTGCTGGTCCCTTATGCAAAGCCCTTAACCCTCAGTTACTTAGATTGTATCAGTTATAAGTTGCTCTCGATACGGCCAACCACTAATTGCTGTGATTGTGAGAACAAACCGTGAACACTCGTTAGTATCTGATCAGTTTCTTCCTAAATTGATAATGAATCCTTGCACATCATAAAGTGCTCAAGCAACAAACACCACATTGATCCTGATCCTCCATAAATCTTTACTCGTCTATTGACCAAATTTCACAGTTCAAATCCCAGACATGCTGCATCCTAATATTCCTCGTCAATATTCCAGTCGGTCGCGTGCATCCCAAAGATAACGTCCCATTTCTTAACCCTTCAGGATAAGGCTTAGGATCCTGGTTCCAGCAAGTCGTCTTTAATCATCAGGATTAAAAGGTAGACGTTAATTAAAAAGCAATTACCAGCATCCCAGTGAGCAGATGCATATGCTGTTTTTCCCCGTGGTCTTATTTGCACAACGGGGAGAATCTAATCCCGGGAAAGAAAGCGACATCCTCTTTCTCCCACAGAGAAAGATTAGCAATTCCATAGCCACAATTGAAGTGTTGGAGTAGATTTCAGCACTTAGCCTGGCTCGTGCAGCTCATAGCCACTAGCTCCACTTAGAATTCTTCACAAAGCCGTAAGCTGCCTCATCTGTTATTCAGACTTAAAGTGGAGGAAATCTATCCATATGTGCCCAGAGATTTGTGTCTTGCTGTAAAGGCTCTGTACGGACCATTAGCCAGCCATCCCAGACACACACACACACACACACTTACCTTTGCTCACACTTTCGTACTATTTTTAGCTCATTCACCAAACTGACTTTGTGAAAAGGTCAGCGCCAAAATCAAATGACTGATGGTCTGATTTACTTGCGTGAAATGACTCCACCTATCGACCTCAGCCGTATCGGTCATGGCTGGAGTAACCTTGTTTTTGACCATGCGACAAATTCCAGTTTTCACGCCAAGGCCAGCGCTAAATCCTCAGGGTTGTGTTCTGTCGATTAGAAATGAAAAATAATATTACAGGGTCAAATAAAAAACAGCTTAAATATAATAGAGTATATAGAAGAATCTATAACCATAAGCCTAAAAAAGCCTTAAATTATGAGAAACAAGTCTAATAATAACAAAAAAATTTTAAAAAAGGGAACAAACACTAGCTAATTAAAATACTTTTAACAAAATAGTTTTGTGGGATAAAAAGTTAAGGATTAAACGAACAGTACCTGTAAAATAATGCTGGCCAAAAATTGCTTCATATGACAAAATAACTAACCATAAATCATTAAATAAAAAGCATTTATTAAACCTTATGTAAGCAATATCCATAAGAGATTAAGTATACTGAGAAATTAGCATAAATGGGGTAGTTTTGTTCTTTTTATTTAATAACTTTTTTTAGTTATTTAACTAAAATTTAGTTATTTAATAAATTTTTTTTCTCAAAAATTGCACTAAAGGGTGAATCTAGAAGAAAAACATAGTCATGAAGAATAGTCTTATGATAAAATGCAACTATTCTATAAAAATAAAAAGCCTCCAGAAGTATCCAGAAGTTTGTCTTTTTGTCGTTTCGTGAGCTGTTTGGATGGAATCTGGTTTTGAGGTATCAAAACTGAATTTTCTTGGTAATGGTTTAAACATTTGAAAAGAGATGTCATATTGAATTTTCCTTTAGAAAATCAATGTTTCTGCTTGACCTTGAGCTTTGTAATGAAAAAAAAAGAGAATACTGAACAACCAAGTGTGTTCAGTATTCTCAAATGTTTTTTTTGGTTTGTTTTTTTTCCCCATCTTGAACTACTTGGACCATTTTGAATAGAATCTGATTTCATACCTAGTTTAATTGATAAATTCCACACCAGATGATCCCCTATTGTTCTTTCAACGTGTCAGAACTGAATTTACTTGGTAAGACTGACTGCTGAGATGTCATGAAGTATCCTTAATTGCTTTTCCCTAGGAAACTTAACCAAACTTATTTGACATGATAGTCCATGCAATAATACTGCCTCTTGGCTCCATTGGGTTTGAGGACTTACTATGTAACATTCTTCTCTCGCCACCCACCGCTCCAACATTTTTCTCTCCACCCATCAGCCTGGTCAGTTGTTCCCACTTGATCTAATCCATAATTTACAGAGACAGTGCTATGCCCTGGAGTGCTGTTTGATCACCGTCTCTTGTCTCCTCTCACTCCATTCCAATCTCTCTCTCTGTTCAGTCTCAGAGAAGCTTAACTTTTGGGCTTGTTAGAAAAACTTTTCAAACTGCGGCCGTTCACTCTGAGCTCTAAATCCTGCTTCAATATAGCCACAGGATCCTCAGGTGGCGGAGTACTTGCCATGCTCTAACTGGCTGGCATAATTTATCTTAAGTCTTATTCCATTAGCCTTTCCTTCCTACCATGCTGCGGTGTCTAAACTGAGCCAGGCGGTAAGCTGACAGGTTCGTTCATGCATGCAGTAAACCCAAGCGTTCAGTGTGGAGGGTAAATCTCTGCTAGTGTTGTGATTCTGTCCTAGAAATTTAATCTTATCCTTCTGTCTTTCTATATATGTACCAGAACGCTCATGCCTATGGCTCATGCAATAACATTCTAGAATTTAATGATTTAGCAGACACCCTTACCCAGAGACTGATATAGTCCAAGCAAAAAGTCTTGCTCAAGGACCATCAGTGGCAGATTTGTCACTGTAGGAGCCTAGTGATTAAGGCAGGGGATTCTGGACCAGAAGGTTCAAAGCCCACCTGTGCCAAGCTGCCACTGTTGGGTCCTTGAGCAAGACCCTTAACCTACAATTGCTGAGACTGTAACATTGAATCAATTGTAAGTCTGCTAAATGCCTTAAATGTACATTTTTAGGAGTGGGATTTGAACCCTGAATCCACTGGTCCACAGTGTTAACTGCTAAGCCAACACAGTCCACACAGATAGAACGGGGAGTCAGGCGATTTAAGGCCATCAAGCAGTAATACGAAAGGTGTTAAGAATGCTTGCACTCAGGCCTGTTGCGTTTTGTGCATGGCCAGACGTGAGTTCAAAACTACCTTCGTCTAGTCAGAGACTGAATACAAACCAGTGTTTCAGCACTGTGAACCAGCTCTGTGAACCAATCAGAATCAGTCAAGAATTTGCAATCAGTGAATCTCAACTTTTTAGTAATTATGGGACACAAAAACCCAGAACCATAAAGTAATTACCATTTTGTAGAGGTAATATTAGGAATCCAAGTATCCTGTGTGTGTTGTTTGAAGCGCTAATACTAAGATTAATGATTGAAACCTCAGATCTATTTAATCTGTAGTAATGGAATCGAACTGTGTTTAACTAGAAGGATGTGAGCTTGGTTTTGTAAAGGACTTTAAAGCGACAGCGTATTGCTCCTATAAGCTCTGAAAACCAAAAGCATTTCTCATTGTTACTTAGATTTACTGAGGTTACATCGTTCATGGTCAAGCGCTGATTTTGTTCCATTAAATATTTATATTGAGGTGTTCTGAGCTGAGCTTTTTGAATAGGCAATTTGAATTTTTATTTGTCCTACTTTAGAAGTCTCTAGCCATTGTTCATGCAAGCAGACACACACGCCGATCTGCTCCGGTGTGAACCAGAAAGCATCCAATCCAGGCACGCTATGAAGCAGAATAAGCCACAATGCTCTCATTCCCACCGGCCACTGTCACTCATAATAACTGATAATGAGAGAGAAAATGAGGGGAGGCAGGGAAAAATGGGCCGGATAAGGAATTGGGAGAGAGAGGAACACTCAGAAATGTGGGTCTCCTTAGATTGCCTTTCGTTACATCATCGGCGACATGAAAATCGATGGTTCAGGAGGAGACTGTGCCTTTTGTTTACTGCCGGTGCGATGACCAGTGTCAAGAGTAAAGAAGTACTCGATCCAAAATGCAGTATTTAACGGCTCGAGAGGAGAGCTGGATCCTATAAACCTTCTGTGGAAAGCTGCCATAGACTCGGATTTAGCCTTGCTATCTGCGCCAAGACCACAGTGCAGGAGGACGATTTCATGTGTGGGCAGCTTGGTTGGCTGCCCTTGGAATTTCACTCTTCCAAGTTAACAGCCCAAATTAAACTTGTTATATGTGACCTATGGTTGAGTGAAGTCGGGTCTGAATTGATTTAGCTATTGCCAAGATCATCCTTTGGCGGATGTACGAGCGTAATAGGAAGGTGAGGGCACGCTCCTGTTCTGTGTCATACACCGCAGACGCACAGTCCCGTTTCCCTGAGTGAGTCCCATAACTCTAAGGCCCTTTGAACCCCAGAACCTGCACTGTCCTATGATGGACCCTCTGCTTACTCCTCTGCTATTGGGCATCAGTAATTCCCCTGTTCTTCTACCCTGACCAGTTGCATAACCTTATGATCCATCCAGTGTGCCAGACCCTCAGCACAAGCTGTATATGAACCAGAATGGCTTTGCTCAGGGACTTCACTTGGGGACAGTAGCAAGTCCACCAATCTAAAGACCGTTTGCGTTTACCTCCCCCTAATAAACATGATCAATAGTTCTATTTGGAAGCAAGACAAATTTGAGGCTTCTCCTTCTAAGAGTTTAGTCCGAGGCCACGGTCCTTAAGAGGGGGTCAATTGAACAGACAATTGGAAGTCTTTATTAGACCATGTTAGACGTGAATGCTGCTGTAGTGGACTGAATGATCATAAATTTCAAGGTGATTTTTCTTTTGACAGATGGCAACTAAAAGCTTTTGCCCAGGCTATGGCCAAGGCTGTCTTAAAAAATGCAGGAAAGCATTTCTTTGAGCTCTAAAGTGCTTTTGCCCATTCGTAGAGCTCCTTAAGATGAGTTCACAAAGGAGACAAAACATAATGTGTTTAGAGCCTCTCGTATGCTGATGGAGGAAGAATCGCTGACGCTGCTCCCAGGGTAGTGAAAGCCTATCCGTTAATTACTTTATTAGATAAGAACAGTGTGGTAGTGGTGTGCATTGTAGCTTTTGTTATTACTGGAAAGTTCATCACTTTAATATTGCCGGTAATTCTACAATATCGACACCCTGAAGGGAGATTTAGACCCAATATAAGATACTGTCCCGGTGCAGCACAGTTGCGTTCAGTGATGGCTGTGGAATATTTTGACGATGCAACATCTATACCTGGCCTGGAGGTGCCTTCTAGACATCGTATTCCCAAACAGATTGGCACTAGTTGGCGATATTGAGGAAAGAAATGTATCTCTGGAATGTCTTCTCGGATTTTGTCGACAAACAATAATTAGAGGGGATACCTTGGCAGTGTGGATGGTTCTAACGTATCCAAAAGTTGTTTAAACCCATCTTACTCAACAGCCTGAATTGGCACCGTGTCCTTCATGGTGTTATTGATGACTGCATATATTAAGTCTTGTCATCTGTTCCTTTTCTTTTTTTGCAGAATGATTCTGCTAAGGTTTGCTGAGTGTGTTTTTGTGCTGATAACTTGGCTAGGTTAAGCCGATCATGCTCTATCCTACCTGGCTACATGAAGCGGTGAAGTTGTGAATTCTTGGAGTGGGTTTTGGATTTTTCTTTTGGCAAAGTGAGTGACATACTCAATAATGACAACTCCCATGTCATTATATATGGAATAAAATATTAAAGATGGTGTATCCCCCCTAATTGGCACCACTATATGATCTATATGATGGATATTTAGTTTAGTTTAGTGTGAATGTTTTTCTTTCTTTTTCAGCATCAAGGACTTATGCTGCTTCTTTTTACATACTGTGGGATCCTGAAAATAATTTGAAAATAAGGACTCGTGTTGCTTTTCCCTCATTTACCCTGAACATGTGATTCTTCTCTAGCATATGTTTGTTTGGCATCCCTTAATGCTTAACTGGTCTGTCCCATTCTGTAATTATCTTTAAAATTAAGAGGTCCAAGCTGTTTTTGGCCTTACAATGGAGCCAGACACACATCGGAGTACGGTACATATCGGAGCATTTGGCAAATGTTGGTTCAGGTAAATCATCAAATCGTGTTTTAGCTGTCAGAAGATCTCAGTGGACTGGTCCATCTGCCAGAGTCTTGACGGCAGTACCCCTCCCCAATAAGGAGTCTACTAATAATCAACCTTGTGTGTTTGCAACAATTTTTCATCAATCAGACCCTAACTGTCTTATGGTGAAGTTTCCTTGCAATCATCCTGCGCTCTCAAAGTTTAATGTTGCATGAATCAGAGTCATAATGGAGTGTTGACCTCGAAGCCAATATTTAGACCCTAAAATGGATTGTTTCCACAGTTTCTACCCAATGACCTGATAATGGACTGCTAGACTGTGCACTCACAGAGAATCGATCCAACAGTCAGACCATATCGAAACACCACATTAGACGACCATCAGTTAAAAACCTGATGACTTTTAAACGATCCAGAAACTGGAGTCTAATGACCTCGTGATGTTAATGTTGCAGCGGTCAGAGCCTCGGTCCCCGTGACGTGCTCCAGCTTTCATGACCATTAAGGACCTCACTGCTTTACCAAACAGAACTTGATGACTTGTCAGTACTGGCGTGTTCTGTTGGTCTCATTACTTGAGATTTCTTTCAAGATGTTTTGGAGCTTGTTAGGCTGGTGGCCTTGGATAAAACTCATTACGGCAGCAGTCTGATGACTCCAGGCGGTCTGTCCACACACCTCTACAGTAACGATCTCCTATGTGTAGGGCCTATTAAAATATGTTTGTATAAAGCGGTTCAAACCATGGAGTTATAAGGAAGTAATATCTGATGCTCTACTGACACGTGTTTTGGAAAACTAAGAGTAAGGTGAGATTGAGTTTCTCATAGAGTGACGTGACAGTGCAAACAAAATATTTCAAAAGAATTTATTATATTTCTTTATAAAGTGTAATGCTATTTGTTCTAGGTAGTTGCAGTTATATAACTGTGCAGGACCCTTTGCTTAAAATTATTTTTACGGTTACTTATTTTACTTATATGTCCTGTGGACATTCCACTCCTATTCTGTGGAATGGCTCATAAATTGAGATGTGGCCCTCAGACTTCCATGGTTCAAAAAGGTTATTTTATATTATTATAGTGTTAATCTACGTAACCCATATATATCACCTATACCAGATACATTAGCCATTATGATATACAGTTAAGCTCATTTTAACCACCATCTTATCAATGTCTGTTAACCTTAACTAAGGTAAATTATAATAAATTACAAAAAGAAATAAAAATCTCTCAACTCCAGACTTTGCATTTGTAAGCCACGAATCCACAGTTTAGAATCACGAGCAGAGGTGGGAGTTTAAGAGCAGAATCAGTCGTTCGTGTGTAACTTTTTTACTGGCCGTGTGCTTGCTTGCTTGCTTGTTAGCTCATGTTTGGACTAGAAACTGTTCCAAGTTGGTTGATGTGTTTGGAGACTTTTTTGTGCAAGTTACTGTTTATGTACTTTTTTTGTTTGTCCCTACCTGTAAATACAAAAAAAATCTGTCTTGCTTATAGTACTGTCTTATCAATACATTTTTGGCCACCGGCAAACGTTTCAATCACTCGTGTTCTCAGCAGTATCTCTGACACGCTTACGTAGCATTTGCACACAGTTTTATCGTGAAAATTTCCTTTTTTTGCATTACAGTAGCGTAAAAAGACTGAGTATTGTAATTTCCAATCAGCTTATAAAATTGCAAAGTCCTATTTTACAGAACATAACTAAGTCGGAATGTTGCTTATCTGTACTTTTGCTCTGTTTATTTTTATTTAAGTACATAACTCCTCTTGCATTTAAAACCTTATGTTAATGCAAATGTCTGAAGCTAGTGTTGCTTTCTAATTCATGCATTTCTAGAACTATATCTTCCAGATGTTCCTGCTACATAACATAACGCTAAAAATCCTCCCCTATCTAGCGTTTAACATGGGTTTAATAGCTTTCACTGGAAAGTGCTTCCACATATTTTTAGTCTTGACTGAGGATTAAACATAGCCTTAAGGAACCCATTTTAACCCATTCCAATTATCTTTCTTGAATAATAAATCATATAGTTTTAAAGCTGAAGAATGAGTTAATGTGCCTTAAAAGCATGTCTGCCTCCTTTACCTACTTTGCTATAAATGCAATGAATAAGCGCAGCTGTACTCATTCCTTAGTGTCCTGATGATGCTTTGCTAATATCTGGTGCCATTATATAAAGGTAGAGCTTAAATCTGTTAAACTAAATCTGTCACATCCACAAATATCAGCTTTGGTGACATTAGTCTTAATGTTATAGGTAGTCATGCTCGTCGTCTTTTGTTTCTGGAATATTCCTAGTGTCACACAAGGTCAGACTAAATGCCCACTTTAAGCACAATTTCTTTCTACCTTCCTGCAGCCATGAATCGATGTTCAGAACATTGTAATTTTATTACCTCACTAAGGTCAAAGTACGCGTGTCTGGATTTGACATTTAAGTCATTATGTGCGTCTGTCTGAGTCGTTAAAGGCTGTTAAATCTATAGTGCGTTGGTGGCATTTATGGGTGAGGATATTTATCCTAGCCCTTGTTTGTAGGTGTCTGACCTTAAGAGCAAACAATTATGGCACATGAGTTGAATTTTTATGGCAACATTAATGTCCAGCAATTAATCAAACCACTTGATGTTCTCTTGCTTCCTTAAATTCATGTAACAACTTAACATTCGACAAGGGGACTGATGGAAGGATAGACAAAAATGTTAAAATATGGTCTGCCATTCCATCGACCAACTCCATGAACAATAGTTATGAAGAAGTAAATGGTGTGTTCTGAGCTGGACCAGTGTCCTCCAGTGAATGGATTCACAGTAGTGTCTTAAAAAGAAAATACAACTAATTAAGACAAACAATTATGAAAACAATTCTTCAAGTATTAAGAATTGTTTTTTTCTTAGCTCTTTTCTTAAGATCTATTCTAAAACCAAGTTATTTTTAAAACATTTATTCTTAAATGGCCATCCTCATCTTTTGCTTTCTGCCATCACCCCACAATTTCAAGGTTATTTGCATTTTCGAAGGAGGATTTTTTTTTTTTTCTGTTCTCTTTTTCCACCATCATCTGTCTTGATTGCGAGATTTTTTTCCCCCATTTGATATTTTTCCTCTATATTGCTGTCCTCCGAGCGGATTAAACTAAGTACAATGTTCCCTCACTTATCGTGGGGGATCCATTCCAGACCCACTTGCAATAAGTGAATTTCCGTGAAGTAGTGACGCTACAGGGTAGAAAGTAAGGAATTCTTTGCAGTTGCCCACAGGGCAACTGATCTTTTTTTTTTCCACTTGTGGCCCTTTTTCAGCCTTTTTCAGCTTGCCCACAGTTACTTTATGCCAATTCATTCCTTTCTTAGGTGTAGTCCAACTCTTCGGGCAAACCTTCTACCATCCCAGTGGTCCACTTG
>JAVSBU010000035.1:1856339-1874891 GCA_033118015.1 Loricariichthys derbyi
ACCAGGCATTTTTCATAGTGCAGAAGCACATATTGATGGAATTATATAGTAACGAATAAACTTTCAACTCTGTAATTTTTATACGATCTATTAATATACATATTTTAATATATTTTACATAACAAAATACTCAATTTATAGTTTAAAAGGAGACGTTTTACACAGGGGTAATAAAGCCGAAGAGCAAATAGAGAGTTATATGTAAGAATTAACTATGATATCTAATTAATAAGTTCACAGAAATACAAACAAACCAAATATTACTACAGTTATATAATTTTGTCATGTACTTTACATGAAAAATTGCTTTCTTTACATCTAGAGCTGCTCTGTTGTGTCTCCAGGGAGGTGCATCGTTCATTTATTGTCTTATCAGCTTATTCTAGTCAGGGTTGCGGGAAAGCTAGCAACACAGGGTACATGGCAGGAACAACCGCAGACAAGGTCCCAATCCATCATAAGGCGCACACTGACACACTAAGGGCACTTTGCAACACTAATTAACCTAACATGTTTTTGGAATGTGGGAGGAAACCCACACTGACCTGTCTTGAATCCTCACACCTTTATGGAAAACCTCAACTAGTGGAAAGTCCCTGTCCTAATTATATCTACACCATTTGAACTTTTCAGCTTGTTTCTATGTGAAGGAATTCCCATATGCAGTGGTGGACCCCAACATGACCTCGTCCTCCGAGGTTAACGTCCACATGGAGGAGGTGGTGGTAGTGATGACTCCGGACGTCTCGGTTCAAAGTCCCACTGTGGAGGAGATGAAGGACATGATGGAGACGGCGGAGCTACAGCAGGCAGAGTGAGAGCTGAAAGATGTATCTGTGTTTCCTGCACTAACACACCAATAGTTTTACGACCTGTTTCTGTAGCTCATTTAAGTTGTTGTGTTTGTATCTGTGTGTGTGGACATGAGCATATCAGAGGGTACGGGGCTGCGCTTGTGTTTTATGATGGCACGTGGGGGCTTTGTGTGTTTGTGCAAACTCCTTAAATACTCGCTTTGAAATGATTGCTTTATTTCTCAGACACTCACTCATTTACTTTTGTTTTGCCTAGATTCTCATTTGCTCATCTGCACACTCTGATCTTTATTTGCTTTTGCTCCTTTGATGTTGGACACTGGCTCCATGTTCTTTGGGAGTTGGGTTTGGTGTTTGTTTTACCCCCTTCACTTTATCGTTTTGGTACAAGCTCATGCTCACAGTTCCAGAGATCCCTACATTTATTCCAACCTTGTACTCTGCCTATGAGAGGTTTGCATATCCTCCCTGCATCTGTGTGGATTGACTCAGGTACTCTGGTTTCGTCCCACACTCTAAGACATGTAAGTTTGCTCCTGTTGTGAATAGCCATTGATGTTGTTGCAACTTAAAAAAAAAGTTTACCCTTTCAGATGTTCTCTGTGCTTGTTAGCAGGAAGCATTTAAGCTGGTTTCATTTAATGTGTGACATTGAAGCTTATCGCAGAGTGCGTTTTCTTCTCTTTTTTTGAACTCAGCCTTGCTGTATTAGTTGGTATATCCATGCATTTTATTCAATTTTTGATCTGAGTCATTGGCTCGCTCATATAAGATCAATTCTTTTTTTTTAAATATATTTCACAAGAGGTTCAGGTTATTTGAGTGATTCTGAAAATTTACCATGGTCGTCCTTTCATTTACAGGGTGGACATTATCGAGCAGAGTTTGCAGTCTGAATCCAGTCCTATCGTCTCACTGACTAAGGAAGCTGTTCTTGGTAGGACTTGATTCTAAGAAAACGTTGGACACTCTTTAACAATATGAAAATGTTCATACAGATAGATGATACCTCCTGAGTTGTAACCATAGTAACTACATTATGATAGGCTCTTAATGTAGGGGTAATTAGAGGACTTGGACAGTTAGCTGAATAAAATTATATTTCTCAATAGGAAAATGCGTTTATTGTGGAAAATAACTTTGTTTCTCTCCAACTGTTATTTATGTAGCACCATTTTTTAAACAAAACAGTTCAGAGTTAAAGAGAAACATTTTACATTCATAAGAGCCAGTTTTCTTCTAGCATTTGATGCTTTTGCGTGCTATACTTATTGAAACATTCAGAAGTTATTGATTATTATAAGTTATTATTAAAAGCTTTTTTGAAAAAAGAGATTTGTTTCGTACTTTGCCACAATGTAAATAATAATCACAGGTTTAAAGGATAAGAAAGATTTTGTGAATACTTAGTAATACTCATGAATAATATATATTAGTATATATACTAACAGAACTTCAAAGAGAACTTCAAAGTGACCACAAGTGCCAAATTATATATAATACTTTTGACACTTGTGGTCTCTTTGAAGTTCTGTTTGTTACCACAAAACTGGTACATTGGCTTAATAAAACTTTTAACAGTATATTTATCTAAGAAACAAATGTCTATTATTTTAAATTATCCTTTAAATGAAAATATCTGTACAAAAGAGAAATACAGGTATACGTTCTGTGCAATTGTGCATGGGTGAGGCGATCCAGTGAATTCCGGGTTATGGGGATACCCCTGTGACCCTGATCAGGATAACTGGAGTTAAAATGGAGAGTACAATATAAACATCCCCACTTATAGTATGGATTAGTTGTAGCAGTGCATAAATATAACATCCCATTAGTGATCACATAAGGGGGAAGGGGGCTTCCCAAAATTTGTCTGTCTCATGGCCTGACATGACCCATTATATTGCCAATGGTTATTTATGGTGTTTTGTGATGATATGACTGGAGTAAGTTAATTTACTAGTTAGACATATTATCTGAATTATTTCAGACCTCGAGAGATTTCCAAACTAGGATTTAACCCCGCCCACTGTAGAAAGCAGTCATGATGACCAGAATGCTGATGATTTATAATTGTTGTGTTATACCTGCAGTCAAGATTTCAGAAGACGCCGATGTGGAGGCTGACATCCGTTACCAAATAACGTGTGGTGACAGCAAGGCGGACCTGGTGTGGAAGAAATTTGTTTGCCCTGGCATCAACGTTAAATGTGTACAGGTAGATAAATCTGCTGTTGTTTTATTTGTTTTGTATTAACTGTGGAGACAGTGATGGGACTGGACTATTAACGCAGTCCCAGTTAAGAGCAGCAAGCTGTAATGGAGAAAATAAAGTTTATCTCGTCATAAATGGCCCTAAACTTCATGTTTCTTTTTTTCTTTCAATACACAATAATGAGTAGAACTGGGTGTTGATCTTGACTTGTGAGATTAGAAGTTGTGCCAGGCTATGAGACAATACACAACTTATAACACAGCCTTAAGATCTTAAATGATTTGTGTTTCAGTTCAACAATCACCTGATCAGTCCAAAGGAGTTTGTCTACCTGGCTGGAAAGTCCACTCTGAAAGACTGGAAGAGAGCGATTCGCCTCAACGGGACAATGTTAAGGTGTGGGACTAGCATGATAGGATACAGGGTTCAGAAGATTTGTTCATTTGTCTCTATTGCTTGGATGGCTGGATGAGTACCATTGCCATTTGGTACTTGCTATCTATGATTTATCCATATTTTCCACACTATAAGACACAGGGTTTTGCAATTTAGCCAGTGCCTAATAGGAGTTTAGAAAATATTTTACCTTAGCCATGGTGTCACACAAGATATAAAATTCAGTTATTACTTACTTTGGAAAGTGGGAGGAAACCAAAGTACTCTAACTCCTCACAGACTCCGAGGCTAGGGTCCTTCTGAGGATCTCTAACCACTTGTGCCACCTGTTTATAAAATTTCAACTTTGGTTTGGTTCAAAAAGGTTTTGGTCTGGTAATCGTTGTTCTGACTCTGCATCTTTATCCAACTGCATCTGCCATCAGGCTGTGTGACCAAAGCCATGGTTAACTACCCTCGGTTCCCTTTAGGCTAAAGGTGCGATATACTCACCATACCAAACATTTGTCACTTTGCATCTGCAGAAGGCCATAGTGTGAACGAAGTAGCAGAATTTCCTGTAGGTTGAGATTTTTGACTTTGCTAATATGACCTTCAAACTCATACAAATTCAGCTGCTTTCTTTACACTATGGTCACATAGTATTGTGTATTTACACACCTAAATGCAATCATTCCTTTTTGTTAATAATTAACATCTGCCGTGTGACCTATTTTCCACACATCAAACGAGACACTCTGCATTGTACCACCACTTCTCAATCTATAAATCCAATCACACTCCACATAGATATTTATAGCCCAATAATCCTTGTGCATTGCCATCTGCAGGAGCCTGAAGTTACTACAACCTTAAACACACAATGGGACTAATTTTGGGATGTAGGGGATAGGGGATCATTTTGGACACAGGCCTTGGGTGAGCTATAGGGTTATGTATGAAATGAAACAGCATCAAAAACATCATGTTAAGTACATTGGTTTATGCAGTCCTACCATAATTATGTAATTATGTGATGGGCTTTGGACGACAAACTTCAGAGTTCAAATCCCACCTCAGCCACTGTTTGGTCCTAGACCCTTAAACCCCAATTGCTTGGATTGTAAGATAAGTCGATCTGCGTATGGGGTATCTAAATGTATATGAACTCATAAAACTTTTCTGAAAGACCTGGTTGACACTATTGTGTAGCTTTCCTATTATTGTTAGCTCTTTCCTTTAATGTGCCATATAGGAAGATTATGGACTATGGCGAGCTGGATTTCTATCAGCACTCCAAGCTGTGCTCCAACACATGCCGCAGCACTAAGATTGATCCAGTAGGGACGCGAGCATCTCTCAGCAGCCAGGCTTCCACCGAGACCTTATCAGCATCGTCTTCGGCTAACGGTACGAAGCAGTTTATCTGCATAATTTAATTAATAAGAACTACACCAAAGAGTGATTATTCTTCTTATCTCCACTGCAGTGAATGGATCTCTGACTGCACTGACAAACGAAACATCTGAAGAGAGTACAGAGTGGGTCACGGCTATAGGAGGTGAGTCAAACTCAGAAGTTTGTGTGTGAGGTTATATATTAGACATCAAATAAATAAATGGTGTGGATGGTGATGATTTAAATTCTACGTTAAATGTAAACAGAATACAACTCTCTCCTCTTTCTTTCCTCATCTCATAAGCTCAGTGATATGAACTGATACAGTTCTAATACAGTCTAATTGTCCATCCGCTTCTAATAATGAGGGTTACTGTGGAAAGAGGCTGAGAGGCCACAGATTCTCCTGGGGGATCCCCAGGCATCCAGACTAAGAGATTTAGTCCTTTCCGACTCTCCTGGGGTCTCTGTCCAGAGGGACGTGCCTAAAACAGTTCTAGCAGGAGCCGATCAGTGGGGAACTACTGACTCCTCAAAATCAGATTGATGATCTCCTTTCCTTGTCAAGGAGAGTAATGCAGCAACCAGCGTAAGAACCTCTATTCTTTGTTTCCGCTTAAACTCGGCAACTGCGTATTTTTAGATCACTACGTAAAGCTGAGGATCAAAGGGGAGGATAGAAATCTGATTAACTGATAAATGGATGGCTTTGTTCAAAATTTACGCCTTTGCTTCACCACCGCAGGCTGAAATAAAACTGCAAAACTGCTGTCAATAACCCAGTCCAACAATCTGATGCCATTCTTCATTACTCTTGAGTAATATCCCGAATGCACCTTGGCCCAAGACTTGATAATGATGATACCAAATCCAAAACGCTTGAGCATATTGAAGGTCTATCTCAGCTAGTGCTAAAACGATAATCAACATCTCCAGGAGTCACCTCTACCTGGACATGTCTCCAGTACTGGTGTCTTACTTATTTTTATATAGAACAGTCTAATTTGTAGATGGGGAATGGGTGAATAAGCAGGGCTTTCAAATGCAGGGGGGCATGCCAAAGTAGCAGACACCTTATCATAAGTTGTGACTGACACCTAGAGGGAAATATATGAATTACGCTATTTGAATTAAAAAGTAGACAGAGCAGAGTGGTGGAGTAGGTGGAAAATGCGCCTGGCGCCAGCATAATTTGATAGCCCTGATAAGGGGGCAAATATTTCAGGCACAGTTTTTCTTTATGCAAAATTACTTTGCTGATTTGAGATTTGGTTCACAGAGGACACCATGACGTTCTGGAGAGGTTTGAAGGATGCCGGACTGCTAGAGGAAATCACGGACAGTTTACAGAAAGAGATTGAGGAGATACTCGGGGGCATGCAGGAGCGCATCCAGGAACCTCCACTACAGGTCAAAGGTTAGTAGTTTTACCAATACCGTAGTGTAACCAGTATTTCCTAATTAACCAAGATACTGTGCACATATAGTGATGTGAAAAAGTGTTTGCCCCTTCACGGTTTCTTATCTTTTTGCATGTTCGTCACTCTTAAATGCTTCAGATCAAACAAATTCAACGATTAGTCAAAGACAACACAAGTAAACACAAAGGGCAGTTTTTAAATGAAGGTTTTTATTATTAAGGGAGAAAAAAAATCCAAACCTACATGGCCCTGTGTGAAAAAATGTTTTCCTCCCCTAAACCAATAACTGGTTTTGCCGACCTTAGCAGCAACAACTGCAATCAAGCACTGCAAACAATTTTTCAAACCACTGTATATTTTTTGTCTCATCCTCAGTACACACTTCTCTGGTATTTGTTTTTAACAATAAACAAAAACATTAAAAAGAGGGGCTACAGGCAGGTTTATTGTAGGTAAGGTGAAATGCATAAAAATTAAAAAAGAGCTGGATTTAATTTAATTACTGAGATCTGTGGGTTTTTAAATGTCCCTTGGAAACATAGCGCTGTTTTTATAATAATTTCAGATTTTTTTAACTCATTTGTTCCATGATATGAATTTGACTTTGACCATGTTTGGATGGCTGTTAAGACCTTTGTCCTTGAAACACTACAAAAAACCTAGCAGACCTGTAGTTTAGGCTTCCATTATTTGGTCTCTCTGGGATTCTGTTACTTGCTTCATGTTGCTTTTGAATTATAACAAATTTGTGCTAATTCACACCAAAACTGATGATGTTACTTGGCAACCATTTGAATAGAAGTCATCTGGCCACCTGTGTTCCCATAATTATTTGTGTGTTAATTCTGCTTTTTGCCCATAATTTATTTCATTTATTTTTGCAGATGCCGTTCTCCTCAACAACATTGTACAAAACTTTGGGATGTTGGACTTAGTGAAGAAAGTACTTTCTGGCCACAAAAGTGAAATGGATCGCTGCAGAGAACAGTACACTCAGAGCCTTGCAGGTGGGTATGACTTGGATCCCTACTTTGCTGCATGTTTGAGAAGGCTTTGTATTAGATTGTTGATGTTGGATTATAAATCCTGGATCACTTTTGCTATATCAGTTTATTTCAACAGTTTTTGTGCAGGGATCTATCCAAGCTGCATCAAAGATGAGAAGCTATTTCTTAATGGACTAATTGTAGCAGAGCAGGAGACAAAAAATTATGAATTATCTTGTTAGGGAACTTGACCCATATGAAGGTATCACTGAAGGTATGAAGGTATAAACAGAAAAGGTAGAATTACAACTTATTCTTCTACCACTCTTTGTCTGTGTAGATGGCTGAATATGTGCATGAGCAAGACAGTAAGTTAATAGCTCACCACATAACGAGTAGCTAATTTAAACGTTCTCCACTTTTTCTCTTATAACCACCCCTGCAGATTTGGAACGGCAGTGCGATGAGCACCGCAAACGTGCCAAGGAACTAAAGAGTAAATCGCAGCACCTTAAAAACGTCCTCATGACCCTGACCCCTGGAACCACGCCGCCGGCCTCCAAACGGCCCCGACTCACTCGTGCCGTCTCAGGCCCTGCCTCGGTCATGGCTCCGCCTGCTCAGCCCACCCAGTTCACAATGCCCATCACCCAGCTTGCAGGCATACCTTTAGATAAGATCCTCTCAGCTGTTGGAAGCTCGACCCCTATACAGTCCCCGCTGATAGGGAGCTACACAGTGTTAACGTCTCCAGGAGGGGCGGAGGTGCAGCATGACACCTCCAATATCACCGTGCTGAGCTCAGACGGCACTGGAGGACCTGCCATCGTTAAATTGCTCAGCCCCTTTCAGTTCGTTACCCTACCTGCTATGGGGACTGGTGCCACACTGCAAAACCTGGCAGCACCAGCAGGGGGCAGCACAATCATGGCGGCGCCAGTTAACACAGCGTTGGAGGCTGTGGAGACTGTAGAGGGGAACGATGAGCAGCAAGGCACAGATAAGCAGTGAGAGGTGATAAGATAATATACTAACCAAGGACAAATTAATTGCCTTCCATGCTTTTTAGTAATTTATATTATATAGATATGACCTGTTTTTGAAATCTTTTGTCTCTTGTAACCTTATACTGAACTGATAAAATGATTCTGTAAATCTGTTTTCATTTTATTACTGTGCTTATAGGTGAGCGATGTGGTGTCAGTATTTAGCAGACATTTTTTTACAGCGTGACTAGCAAACCTTGATGGTGCTGGGACTCCCTCCGTGTTTAGAGGTGGGTTTCCCATGATATAGGTGAAGGTTTCCCAATAGTGTTTTATTTTAATCAGGAAACAGTTTAAAGTACTTTGTTCACCAGCATGGCAGGTTTATTTTAAACAATACTATTTAAAACACAATATAAATACTTTTAATATTGTACTGTAGAATACATTCTTAACTTTGTATCTTTTATAAAACTTGAAACATTTATCCAAAAATGAAATCGAGTGGAGCATTACCATTTTTTCTGCCTTTTGAGACCGCTATTCTCTTTTTTGTCAGCAGGTGTCACAAGGGTTCGTTTGGACTAGTTTCCATCATTCAGATATGAATTAGGTATATAGGGACTCCCCGTTTTACGATGGGGATAAATTCTCACAAATCCGTCAAGTAAAAATTATTGTAACGCGACCTCGGCTTTTCCTCACTACCTTTCCCAGCGCTCATCACTCTCACCATGTGACTCTGTCACGCACTGACAACTTCCTTATCTGTGTCGGCGAGTTTGTATACTACGTCTGCTGCGTATCGTTTGCCAAGGAAAATTTGAAATTCAAAATTCAGATTACAGTTTTTAGCTGAATGTGTATTCATGTTTATTATAGGATTCCCATCATTTCCCACTATCGCAAGGACCTGTATATAAAACAGATTTTTATTTCCTAGCATAATTCTTAAGATCGTTATTACACAGCACATACTGGTATTGTAATTATGACTAAATGACAAATCCATCATTCCATAAATACTCTCAAAATAACTGACCATTGATAGGAATACCACATGATAACAATAAGAAACAACTGCCATTATAATATTGTTCTTATTGTAGGTAAAAGTTGTTGGTCAGTATTATAGCAGCATGTTCTGTCATGTGTAAACTGGAACAGGCATGACTTGGAAGGAAACAATATATAAGTGTAGAATTAAGCAAAGGATTGAGCGCCCCTGATTAGAGCAGGCTAACTTTATTAATCAGATACTTTGAAAGCCCTACATTTTTTGGATACAATCCAATTTATTAATTAACATATATTTAACAACACAAATTAACTCACCGGTTGCTTTTCTACTATGAGAGACCGAATTACCACCTAATCTGAGTTTACTGAAGAAATTAAACTATTCAATAAGTAGAATTAACTGGATGTGTAAATAGTAATAGGTTCTGTGATCATCAGGAATGAAACTAGGAACATAGGAAGTAATTTATTAGGGCTTGTTTATGGAATCTGTACCTAACTGGTTAGCTAAATTTGTGTTCGACAGAGCTGTAAAAGTTCCAACTGTAAAGCATGGTGAAGGAGCCTGGACTGTTTTATAAAGTGACTAAAAAAAGTAAAATACAGAATTTCAGAATTTCAGCCAGACAACATGGCAGGACCTGTAGAAACGGGCAGAATGGGGACTGTGATTGCTTCTTATTGTAAGATGAAGTTTCATCAACTTTCAAGAGAAAAGATTAAAAAATGCAAACATCAAAGAGGAAACATCAAAGGCCTAATATAGATTAAATGTATCTGCTGGTGGTATGTCCTTATGGGGCATAAACACACACATCATTTTACATTCCCTGCAGTGCTTTATGAAGTATATGAGGAATGGAGCATTATTTTATCTTAACACCCAGGGTGCATTTAGTCTGCTTTACAACAGCGATAAAATACAAGAGGCTTAAATGCAGATTCACTGATTTATGGTGCTTGATGCTTCCAGTGACTTATATAGTCAAGAATAATCAGAATCCTGCACATTTACTGCTGCTGGTTGAGCACATATCCTGCTGAAGTTCTGCTGTAACTCTATTTCTATTGATCAGACTTGCCATCCTTCCGAGAATCATGCGTTTGCAGGAATCGTGGCTTTTGCACACGTTTGTGTTTTAGCTGTCTGTTCAGTTTTTGAAGGTATTCAGAGGAAACTTTTGTACTTTGGGGTATTGAACAGAATAGCAGGTTTCTACTGTGCTAAGACAATTACGGGTTACTCTAATAACCAATTAGCATTTGCTGCCATTAAGGCACTGGGCTTTGCATCCATGGGAGAATAATAAATTGAGTTGATCTATTTAATCTCTGTGGGGCAGTGCTGGCTGAGTGATTCAAGATCTGTACTACTAATCGAGTGGTTGGGAGTTCAAATCAATGCTCTGTCAAGCTGCCATTGTTTGGCCCTTAAGCACAGCTCTTAATCATCAACTGATCACTTTAATTGGATGTTAATCTGGATCTGTTTAATGCTGTAAATGTAATCAGCTGTTTCTGACAGTCTCTTGCAAATGAGGATAACTTCTGCATTTAAATATATACAGCACTATGCAAAATATACAGCGCTATATGCAAAAGTGGTTGTTTTAGCAGTGGTAAAATGACCATGTTGTTGAACACTGAACCCAAAAATTAAACTTGGATTTGTCACTCAAACACTTACGCAAACACTTTTCCAACTGATCTTCATTCCAGGCTTTGAGTCTTAGCATTTAACAGCCTTTTCTCTCAGCTACACCCTCTGAAAAAAGGGTTTTTTGGCTTATACCCTTTCAAAAAGACCATTCTTGATCAAGCTTCTTCAGACTCTTGATGAAGATATAGCTGATGAAGATGCTGCTATAGCTCAGGTTTAAGGGGAGGTCACACTAAATCTTTTCCTCAGTTTTCTATATCTAATATAATGGTGGCCTAAGACTTTTGCACAGTACAGTATATAAGTTCTAAAATTAAACGCACCGTTCAGTGTAAAGCCTTAGACTATTTACAATGATTTGCAATGAAGCTGAGCAGGACCCAGAAGTTGCACCTTGGTGGGACTGGGTTTTGAACTTATAACTTACCTGATAGCAATCAAGAATAGTGAGGAATGCTGTGTTCATCCATGGTGGTCTGATAAGGGTGTGTTTTTTATTACTGTTATTTTTTGAACCTGCAGTATTCAGCTGGGATCACAGTACTTATAAGCACAGAGTTGATTATGAGCAGGTATTACCTGACCTACCAGTGTCAGTGGAGAGCTGAGAATGCTCCATCACCCAAATATTGCCGGATCTGTGCCGGTTCTGTAGGGTTCCTGACCATTAGAGAGCAGAATAAAGGGGCCAAACAAAGTATGTAGAGAAAGTAGAAATATAAAAGTGCAAGTCTATGGTAAGTAGAACTGATAAAATTGATATAGAGTATAGAAACAATAAGTTGCACCTAATAAGCTGATGTTTGTGCACGTTTTATATAATGTACATGTTCTTTTAGTATCTTTCAGGCACTTTCTTCCTGTGTGGCTTTGTGTTGTGACTCTCAACAAGACTTTGATGCACACCCTTTCAAGCAGTACATTTCAGTATTGATCCCTCTCCGGATCTGTCTGCCGCCTCAGGTAAACAGAACAGCATGTGATTTGTGTGCAGGAGCTTTATGAACTTCAAAACAGAAGAACCATACCTCATATAATAGATGAAATGTCATGAAAATTAATTTAATTTATGGCACGTGTTTATGTATAGAATTAAGGGCTTAGTAGAAAGAGCCTTTAAGCTTTCTGACCAAACATTTGGAAACAAATACAAGAGATTAATATGTTCCTTTGTTGTGAAGGTATCTGCTAATCCTGTTCTAGGACTAATGTGTTTTTTTAATACAAAAATGGGTTGCCTAGAACCCAGTTCCAGTCAGAGTTCTGTTTTTAGCAGTGCTGTGTAATTGTAGATTTGGGGAACCAAAAGTCTTATACAGACTTCCTGCTGTGATCTCTGGAGAAATTGTCCCTCTAACCAACTACTTCACTTTGCATGGAGGCAAAATTCACCCATTTCCCAGACTATATTGTTGTCTGATGGTTTAAAACTTTTTACTCATTGCCTGATTTTATGAAGGTAAGCATACTTGTCTCAATCAATTTGTGTATTTTCAAGTCTACCCTATGTTGATTAATGACTAAGGAAGTTTTACATTAAGTGGTTTAGGCCAATATTAACAATTATAAGCCTTTTTTTCTGTAATATAACTGTTGCTATAAGTAGTGGAGTGATGATCCATCATGACTCGGTAGTGTCCAGGGTTCAAATCCCACCTCTGCCAAGCTGCTACTGTTGGGTCCTTGAGCAAGACTCTTAACCAACAATTACTTGGATTGTAAGATTGTATAAATTGTAAGTTACTCTGGATAAGGGTGTCTGATAAATGCTAAATTTTTGACATCTAGTGCAATTGCATTTTTTGAACACCAGAGGGCATCATACGCCATAGACATACAATTCTAAGATTTAAAAATATTTTAATTGCAGGAGACTAGTTTTTTGTATTAATGCAAGAAATTGTGCGTTGTTTTGCATTGTTTAATGTCTTTTTAGTCTAAAGTTTAAATGACAGCACTCCTGTCCATGTCCACTTGTCACTGAGGGCTGGGCCTAACTACAGCCACAGGGCAGGAACCAGTCCTAGACATTGAACTAGACCATTACAGGGCACTTGCATACATGCTCACACAGAGAAACCTTTAGAGACAGACAATGTGGGAGGACATAGAAAAGAGGAGAACATACTAACATCATACAGGCAGTGGACAGGCCTAGACTGAATTGCCACTCTCAGTAATGTTTCTTTCTTTCTTCACTTTATGACCCCTACATCAGGACGCAGGTGCAAGTGTGCCCTGGATGGGATGTCAAATTTTTCTCCTGCATAATCTTTGAAAATTGACCCCATAATCATTACTTAACGGTAAAAAAAAACACACAAAGCGATATAAAATTCAGAGCTTTTTTTTTTTTAAACCGAGGCATAATGAAATGGTTGAGTACCATATCAAACAAAAGAAGTGCAAATCGAGTGAGGCCTTAATGAATCGAATGAAGAACTCATTAATTCACTGAGCGCAGGGGTTAGATGTTGTTGCAGAGCACAAGAGACCTGGTTTTGAATCATGGACTGGCAATTGTTTGTGTGGATTTGCATGTTCTCCCAGTACCTCCATCCCAATCCTGCTCCCAAAGGGTTATAGCAGGATGTTACTGATTTATACCATAATGATGACCATAAAATGGGAGTTTTATACCTATAAACAGTTATTCCTTTTATGACCACAGGGGGGCAACGTGAACCACAAACTCTCACTCCCTGCACTAGTTCTTGAGTGCCAAAACAAAAATTCTAATTTTCCCTTAATATTACATCACAAATATTATAAAATGCTCAGCCTTAAAGTCTGCACCATATCAGATATGATGTGGCCACCAAAATAAGAAAATTACAGTCTACATCACACTAAACTTAATTCCAGTACAATACTAGCAAATCAAGGTCTCGCCGTTTATTATCATGTTGAAGCAAACATTGACGCGTACGGTTTTACATCTGCGTTACTAACGGCTAACAATAAACTGCCGAGTCGTTTTAAATACACATTTGCCGCAAAGTGGAAATGGGGTCCAAATGTTTAGCAGCTTGTGTTTGCTAGTACAATAGAAATTCATGAGGCTATACATTTATATATGAGTTCAGCTACTTTTTACAAAATGACTTAAAGACCGAAGTCGTCGTATACCGAAGGCTCCTCCCCGGATCGCACCGAAATTTTAAAATGGCGACGTAAAAAGCCGCCGTATCTTTTTTGGTTGTCCCACTTTAATTTGGGACGAATTCTTCTCATGAAGCCGCCGTATCTTTTCTGCAGCTCCTGCTTCTCGTCTTCGGGCTCACTTCTCTTGGGTACGAATTTCCGCCGAAAGCCACCATAGCGTTTCACTTCGTTTCGAGGAAGGAGACTGTCATAAACGTCCTCGTCATCATAAAGTCCCATGTCATTTTCAGAGACAACGCCTTCCCCCTCCACGTCCTCCGTTAGCTCTGGAATGCTTCTCTCCACAAGCTTTAACAAGGCATCTCCGTATTTCTTGCCCAATGACCCTTTTTCAATGGCGTTCTCCCTCCAGAGTGAAGAGAAGAGTTTGTTTTTGTTTTTGTCGATCCGTTTTATGAATCCGCCGTAGCGCTTGACGGGGTTGGAGGATGCTGGATCTTGCGTGTCGTCCTCATTTTGTTCGCGTAAAACTTTCTCACAGTGATCCAGCTCATTGCTGGCTGGAAGAGTCCCTTCACACTCTATAGTGCAAGCCTGGTTTGGAAAAAGGAAAAAGAAACACTTTAATATAGGTAGAGGTTTCATGTTGATTTTCTTTACCTTCTAAATTTCCTTGTGTCAGCAATAGCAGTCCACTGTTAACATAAACTACGGTAGATCATCGAGGTCATTGGTCAAGTATACTGAAACTATCTTCTCATATACACTCAAATTAAGTTCGTGCTTTTGACAGTTACAGCTGATTGGGGGTTTTGTATATACAGTGCATGTAGATCATTTAAGGTTTCCACCATTAAGCCAAACCCTTTTTATCTCTCTTGTAGGACAAATTAAAGCTCTTCGGGTTGCTGGAACTCTTTCATCCAAGACTGTAGAACCATTCATCTTCATGGTGAACGAATCATGATTTCTTGCTGTGTTCCAAAGCGTTCTTTCAGCAATCATCAAAAGGATCTTTTCTGGAAGTCTTCTTTGTTGACATATTTGCAGTAGGGTTCTAACAAACTGATCCCTCTAGATTGCTACATGGAACCTTTTCTCTGGGATTCAAGGTAGAACCTCATCTTCCTGATGGAAATAACGATTAATAACTGTGCTCCAAAAGGATTTGAATATCAACAATGGTGGTCTTCAAATCCTTAAATGATCTTTTCTGAAACTGTTCTCCATCGACATATTTGTTGTAGGATTACACCTCATAGGGTTCTTCAAATTCATAAAGGGCTCTTATGAAACTGGTTTCTTTTAATCTTAGTAGTAGGGTTCTACCAGGCATATTTAATGACAAACTGGACCATGCTAGACGGAACCTTTGCCAAAGAGGTCATATCTTCTTGAAGACAACTCGGTATGGCAAGATTGTGTTCTAGATATAACCATATATTCTGGAATAAGCATCTGAAATATATGATCCAAAGCATTCTTTGCACTTTTTTTGTGCTTATTTTTTATGTTCCTTCCTTGTGGAGTCCTACTTTGGTTCTCACACTTGGGCAAATGGAAGAACTGATTCTGGCAGGATCCATATCTTCATTGAAATCCCCCTGTGACAGAAATACTAATTTGGCTGATCCAAAGAATCCACTAAATTCTTCAATGGTTCTTCAAATACTTGGTGACTTTTTGACACTTTCGCCCCATATAGTTGGGTGCTTTGCAGTGGGATGAACTGAAAAACATTTTAAGGTAATAGACAGGCCTTGTCCTTTTGATTCTTGGCTTCTTGGTTCTTTGCTCTTCGAGAGGGATTTGCAGCTTCCCATTTGGTTATTTCCTTTTTTCACCTCACTCTAGGGCTCTTCTAATAAGTGGGACAAGCCTTAACATGCTGGATTGAAGAACGTTAGTAAAAGGTTGTATGCAAATGATTGAAAAAAGCTATGGAATGTAAGCATTCCCCATTTTGAGGTGCAAAAAGGTTCTTCAAGAATAGTTCTTCATTCACAGTTTGTGTGGAGGTTCGTTTTAGTCCTAATGGTAGAGACCCCATTTATTGGGTCCATAAACGTGGTTGTTGATGCAATAACCAGATTATAATTTTTAATCCTTTGTGGAACCTTTTGAAATTATCTGTTCATTAAGGAGCAGATTATGGTTTCCTGTCACATTTTTTTCACAGCTTTGCAAAGAGAAAGAAATAAGAAATACCAGTTTCTTTGTTTTTCTAGCTTTCTTTCTCTCAACTATTGATGTCTAATACTTTTAATCAGTGCAGTATCATCCAGAGCAAAATCAGTTAGGATTTTCTCAATTTCAGCACTCTTATCTGCAGCTGATTTTATACAGTGCAGCAAAATATCTTACCAGCAGATTGGGAGGTGAGTCGGAGATGTGTAAGGCGCATTTTAGACACTGTTCAGAGCAATCTGTCCGGCACAGAGAGGGAAAACTAAGAACCAACACCAGCACATACCACTCCATTTCTCCTGATGAAGAACCTGTACAAGAGGATGACACATTTGAATACAAAAAGGAGAAACTTCTATCTCATCTGATTCTCTTTATGGATCTGCTGGTCCAAGCAAGTTCCTGTGTGGGGCTGAATTCATTTCTTGTTTATTTTTATGTAGTTTGTATTTAGACACTACACAAAAGCATAATTGGGGACAAATTTACACACTAACTCATAGGTGTTGTACTACAACATTTGTTCTAAGAGCTCATGCTGCTGCACTACCATAAGAATCAGCTTTCTTTCCACTCCCAAATCACCTCTTAGGCTTGATCTCACACTTACATTTAAAGGTGCTAAACCAAGTGTTTTAATTTAATTTCTACTAATTTTTCAAGTTTTTTTTATTATAACCATTTTCTGTGTCTGGACTGAATCAGAGTGCCTATAATTAACTGGCAAGCTTTTGTTTATATGCTTGTATTTGTCTGGTATAGCTTGAAAACAGCCATGGGGGTTTAGATGCATAGATTTTGTAATACTTGGGAATTTGCCAACTATATAATATATAATTAATTATAGAAACAATAGTGCCAGCCTGAGATAAATCTCTCTTTCTATAGATAGATAGATGGAAATTGATCTATCTATCTATATCAATTTAGTGTTTATTAATGCAATGCATTTCAGTAATAATCTATCTATGGAAAATCAATACAAAATACACAGTCACAGCATATTGATAAATAAAATAAGACCAAAAAAAAGAAAAAAGAAAGAAACAAGCCCACTACTTATTAACTGTATAGTTGTTGAAATTCAGTGCTTACTAATTAACTATAATAATCCTAAAATAATTAAGCACATAAGGCTTTTCCCCCCTCCCTCTTCATAAATACATTAAGATAATATAATCATCAAAGCATGAAAAGTGCCAGACGAAAATAAGCGCAATACCTTGCGTTTGTTAGTCCCAGTGTTGATGCTACTCCTATACAAAGTCAAACTGGTTTCTGTGCTGGTTCCTCAGTGCGCTCCCATTTATTCGTCCGTGTGCCCACGGCTCCCTCACCCATAGGCATCAGAGTGCCCTGTTCCAGCTGTCCAATCGGAACCTGGAGCCCACCTCCACCTCCACCTCCACCCGCCTGCGCTCCCACGCCTTCTTTACGCGTCTCTCCTCTACTGCGCACTAACGACGCGCTACTACCATAACGGAACCTGTTAACGCTTAACGGATTAATGACTCGATTAACCAAACCCCAATTTAACTGACCCTCACATAGGTGGAAATTTCCCCGGTCTTTAATGAATACCTGCCAGGATAAGGACTGAACTTTCACATCGTCACGCACAGCTTTTACGCGCGTTATGCACAGCTCTGAGATCCCAGGTTCGATCGTGGAGTTTGCATGTCCTCCCCGTGTCCACCTAGGTTTACTCTGGATTCCACCCACATTCAAAGGCCTTGCATGTTAGGTTAATTGTTGTGTGAGTGCCAGTGCGCCCTATGGATTGGCACCCTCTCGAGTTTTTTGTCTTGCGCCCTGTGCTGCCAGCTAGGCACAGGCTCCAGGGTAAGCAGATAAGAGAATGAATGTTGAAAAATGATTTAATGGCTGGAGATTGGATGAAGTTAACTGAACTCTGACTGAAACCGAATTCTAGGCATCTCATTTTGGGATCCATATTTATGAAGAATTTGGGGTTGGGGTTTCTGATTATGTTAAAAAGTATTAAAGTCCCAGTATGTCATACAATCAAATTATATAGGGTAAAAATCTAACACCTCATAGTTAGATCCGTTATACCCAGACTGAATAATTCAGTCCGAATTTGGTTGGTATATGGCATTTAGAAGAAATAAATTGGGGAAACCCCTGCGATTCCAAAGTGGTCAGACTGACCAGTTTATATGATAAATCACGGGATGATGGAACTTATCACGTGACTGGTGCGTGCCGCGAACAGAACATTTAAAGTGTGAAGTCCTATTTACACGATGCGTTTTTTTGCCTGCGTCTGATGCATGAGTCGGTGATGTACGTCAAAAACGCATCGTGTAAACTGCACTTTTCTGCACTTCGGTCAAAATTTTACGACCTTTGCGTTGACGCGT
>JAVSBU010000035.1:1946064-1956770 GCA_033118015.1 Loricariichthys derbyi
TATATATCATCGGCTTGGAAAAAACCCACCATGAGATAGCAGGGACCCCCAATATTTAGGCAAAAAGGGCCAATCAGAAGGCACCCTGTGTCACAGTTACACTAACAACATAGGAATTTAACATACAGAAACCAGGTATGGAGACACTCATAGGAAATAATGAGCACAAGACTCTATCCAATTTATATCATTTACAAAAAGTGAGACACAAAAAGAAAGACAGTCACAGAGACAGAGAGAGACAACGAGAAAGACACAGAGAGAGAGAGAGAGAGAGAGAAAGACACAAAGAAAGAGAGAGAGACAGTGAGCAAGAGAGAAAAAGTCACAGAGAGAGACAAAAAAAAAAGACAGAGATAGAGAGAGCATAAAAGAGAAAGACACAGAAAAAGAGACAAAGAGCAAGAAATAAAGACACAAAAAAAGAGACAAAGAGAGAGAGAGCAACAGAGAAAGACACAAAGAGAGAGACAGAGAGACGGAGAGAGAGAGAGACAGAGAGAGTGAGCCAACACTCTAAATAACAAATGAATTGTTGTTCATATAAGGATTAAAGATCCTGAATCATTGACACACTACAGTTACATAAAATAAACATTTTATTTATTAAAGGTGACTCGTTTCTAACAGCTGTACAGTTTTTTTTATATGTAGACATGCAGTCTGATTTATAAAGTCTCAAATTCTCTTCCAAATAGTATCTTTGTCTCTCTGTCTTTTCTGAATAAGAATATCTTCTAATTAAATATCTATCTGGTGCCCATCGGCTACAGGTCAGACGGCGTGAGCTCTTTCTCGTACCTTCTCGGACGCTGAAGGGCATGGTGACGACGCCGTAAGCACTGGGCACCCCATACAGACAGCAGATAAAGTCGGACAGATAGTCCAGAACGCTCAGGTCATGCTCCACCACAATGATGTACCTACAACAACAGCACCACCAAATACAGAGGATGGAGAGGACCAGAGTGATTATAGGAACAGTGTAGGACGTTATTATAGTACTGTGTGTGTGTGGGGACATTACAGACCTGTCCGGTGAGATGAGGGACCGGATGGTGATGGCGGCCCTCAGCCTCTGCTTCACATCCAGATAACTGGACGGTTCATCAAACATGAAGCTATGGAGGGAGAAAAGGGTCAAAATCAGTACCAAAAGCACTAATACAGTCACAGCAGTTATAGGTTATACACGAGCTACGATTAAAAGTTCAGAGACCGTCCCTGTACTGAGCAAAAGGAGCAGGGCACGACTAGAGCAGTCCCTTCTGTCTCACCTACAGCTATGACCCAGGGACCATTTAGCATTCTCAAAGATAAGCAACCTGAAATAATAAAGTAGCTCGAGGGACAGAATCAGTAATCCCTTAAAATATGAAGCGTTTTTAACCTAACCTGCTAAGTTTAAACTTATGTCAAACAATAAAAACTTCTCAACGATTATTTTATATATTTTAAGAGCATAATGTTTTCAAGAAATCTCACATTTAGGAAGACTTACTGTCTTCAGACACTTCTTACCTCTACCTACACCCTCCATTTGATTCCCTGATTAATTACGAGGTAATGCTCGTTTGTTCTATTGATTTTAAGTCTGAATTTAATTGGGGTTTAAGACGAGCTCTGAACTTTTTCTCGCATTATAGAGTAAAAGGCAGTAAAACGGAGGCTGACATGTCTGCTCTCTGGATGCAGACCACGGCACAGGCGAATCTCTGCAGCTCTCCTCCTGATAGGTCCTCGACATTACGGTCCCTCAGGTGCAGCAGATCTGACCAATCACAGCGCACACACTAAATCAGTCCCAACACACGTTGGAGCACAACACGAGGAGGTGTTTAAACATTAAAACATAACGTACCGAGCTGATCACACACTTTCTCCTCCGTCTTAGTGTCGTCCTTCCTGCTCAGAATAGCACCAACGGACCCCTGCAGGGACAAATCAAACAGGTACAGAGATAACGGGTCCATCCTCCATTAACCAGATCTGTACCGGTACAGTTTAAGCTCTATCTGATTCCTTCACCTTAACAGTTTTGGGGATCTGGTCGACATATTGTGGCTTAACGATGGCCTTCAGGTCGTCCTCTAGGATCTTGGTGAAATAGTTCTGCAGCTCAGAGCCTCGGAAATAAGCCAGAATCTCCTGCCAGTCCGGTGGAGCCTGGAGGCGGAGAGAGAAGAGGACACACCCCTAAGCTGTACTCTGTGTCTTACAAAGTCACGAACAATAATCAGCGTTTCTTCAGCGTGTGTGTATGATGATCTCACATCATATTTGCCCAGGTTGGGTTTCTGTTTCCCTGCCAGGATTTTGAGAGCAGTGGACTTGCCGATACCGTTAGTGCCCACCAGGCCCAGCACTTCTCCAGGACGTGGAATGGGCAACCTGATAGGAGCATGTAGATCAGAGATTATGGTCGTAAGATTCAATGCTGTTAAGCAGCAGCTTCAGTGAAACAGTGAAGCCAAAGGCTCATGAAGACACGTTCACTGACAAGGAAACAAGTGTTGGAGGGACATTATGAGAGAGAGAGAGAGAAACGTTCATGCAGCCTCCAGACTTACTCACAATGACACAAAAAAAGGTCAAACCTTGAGGCGAACTAGCTACAACATGAAGGCCCTACCCAGTAGTTTAGCGTACCTGTGCAGTTTGAAGGAGTTGGCACAGTATCTGTGGGTGGTCTCCTTCTCCAGGTTGCTTGGCAGGTTTACGATGGACAAAGCGCCAAACGGACATTTCTGCAAGCGGACGCAAACAAAACGGCGCGGATGTCAACGGAACGAACATTCCCACGTCTGAAGAGGTCAAAAATAACCTCAACTCTCTCTCTCAGTAACGAATTTGCATACGTTACCTTGATGCAGATACCACAGCCTATACAGAGAGACTCGGAGATCCAGACGATTTTACTCTGCGGTGTCACTTCGATACACAGCTTACCTGAGAGCAAAGGACCAAACGTTAATGGAACTCAGTACAAAAAAAAAAACAAGTGCTCCGTCTGTTTAAGCAGCGTGTACGATGCTCTTACCCATCCGCACCACGGGGCAGCTTTTCTTACACTCCTGCCTACATTTTTTGGGCTTGCACTTGTCGTGGTTGACGATGGCGATACGCGTGTTCTTGTCAGCCATGGCGCCGGTGCTGCAGACGAGCTCTACGTCTCACTGACCATAAAGAGGCAGAAAGGAGGAGATTCTTCAGTTTATCCTCACGCTGATTAAACACCCTTATTTACAAACCCTTATTTACAAATTCAGTTTGCAGCAATGCATCACAATTTTGATCCCTGGTCAGATAATAATTATTTCATATTTTGTAGTGAAATCTCCAAATTTTAAACGTTAACTCCATATGTGATTCATGAATTTCTCAGGCCTGTTTCATCACAATCAAAACTGACCTGAAAATCCTACTGCATGGGAAACATCAGGTTTGCTGCTCCCGAATATTTAAGGTGTACACGGTTTTTTGAGCCATTTTTAAATACACTTCATTACTTAAAAACATATTATTGTTTAAAAAACTTTCTATTTTTAAAACTGTTTAATGAAAAAAAAATGTATTAAAAACATTTTGTGTAGAAGCCATTTTTATATAAAGCTGCTCTGATGTTTAAAGAATGATTTATTATTTAAAAGATTTCACTGTATTAAAAAATTTGTGTAAATTTTATTGTTCAAAAACATGGCTAATTAAGGCACTATAAATACTGAAATATTACACAATATATAATGAAAAGATATTTTACTCTACTTCTAATTTTGTATTCACAGATTTTATATTGTTTTAATGCTAATTTTGGCAGAAATTGCGGGTAATATTTCCGTTTTTAAAATTAAATAACTTTCTTATTTTTTGTCATAGAATAATGATCTCATAATAAAAGTCTCTACAAACTCTTTCTAATGATATAAAGAACAACACTTTTTTGCTTTTGAAATTTTTAGTCACAAACCTAAATAACGCTCCACTTTATTAAATCCGTCTAATTAATATTAAATCACATTCCTACAGATTGAACCTCCATTAATGTTTCTTGCCGTGATAATAATTATACATTTATTACTTTAGCAGGGTTCGTTAGGCCGTATTTATCACAATGCTAAACTATGCTAATCTATGCTATGCTATGCTAAGATAAGCTAAGCTCCACCCCGCCCCGAACACACTGAGCGCTGTTAGCTTAGCACAACTCTGTTAGCTTCTCTCGCGCTGCTGTTAGTGATAAGCATGACACGTTATCGACGTCAAAGGAATGAATTAAACTCACCGCAGCTCGCGCTCTTCGGTCTCCAACCGCAACCCACAGCCCCGAATATTACACCTGTTAAAAACCCCCGGTAACCACACAGCGCGAGCTCACCGAACTCACACAGGCACGCGCACCGGTAACAGAAAGACAGCACGAGAGGCCGGAGGATGACGTCATACGGAGCGCGGCGAGAGCTGAGGGTTTTTTTGTTTTTTGTTTTTTTTTAATACATTTATTTTATTGTTTGTTTTTACATTAACGGATCAAAAATATAAAAAGCTTTAATTATTGTGTCTCATTTCACTAATTTAATTCCCCTTAATAATATTAATATAATAATAATAATAATAATAATAGAGTAATACTACTAATATATAATAATAAATTAATATAATTTTATATATAACTATATAATTATCATTATATGGTCATAATGTAAAATATAATAATATAACGATGTTAATAATAATAATAATAATGAGACTAATATTCATAATAACAAAAATCATAATAATACAATATTAAAAGTAATAACATTAATAAATAATATGTAATATTATCAATTAGCCATTATTATTAAGGATGATAACAATACTATACTACAATAATTATATATACTGTATATAAAAATTTAGTGTAAAAATTATAATACTAATAGCAATAATAGTAATAATACAAATAATAATAGTAATATAATTATTATAGAAGAATAATAGTTAGGATAAAATAAAATATATTAAAAAATAAATTGTCATTTTAATTTTTAATAATTTGTATATAATATTACGTATACAATAGCATAATACATACATGCATAACGTAATAATAACAATAATAGGAATATATTTTTTTGCATGTTCGCCCCTGTGTCTGTATAGGTTATATTTGGTTTCCTCACACATTCCATGATTTAAGTTATTTTCTATGTACAGTACTTATGTTATGTTTATTTAATTGCACTGCGCGTAAATCACCACCAGGCGGAGACACTTTACCGCAGAACTCTAAGATTTTCTAAGACCAGCATCAGCTTTTAGTACTGAATGGAGGTGAGGAACATCCCAGGCTCTACAGCGACCCCTTTGGGCAGTGCTATGATACGCTTCTGTAGTAATTCTGTAATAGTACCAAGGAAATACAGGAAGGAAACAAAGCAAGAGCGACATCATTGTGAAAACTCTTTATTTTAGTCTCAGATGGTAAAGGTTCTTGATTATAAAATCATGGCTAACAGTGGCAGGGTCTCTTCTAGAGGCTTAGTTAAGAATTGTAAACATTGATCAGAAGTTAGGGATAGTACACACACACACACACACACACACACACACACACACACACACACACACACACTCCAAACCAACAATGTGTGGGGTCTTAAAGACTATCAGATAGCACCAAAGTGGCTGCAGATTCATTCCAGCCCAATTCAGTCTAGGGTTTACAACAACATACCGGTCCTTTTTAAACATTTGGCAGGTCTCGTTCCAGTCTTATCTGTAAAATCCTACCTGGACCCAGAGGACAGTGAGCAAGTTCTTCAGTCATGAAGTGTCTGTGCCCTTAAAATCATGAAGAAGCTGAAGCTGAAGCTGAAGCTGGGTCCCAACACATGGACTAAGAAACATAGGAAACATTTTTAATGTTAGAATCAGGTTTAAAAGGTTTTTATGGTTTGGAATTGGAGAGTTCTATTTATAAAGATCTAAATGTTGGATGGCTGTGTCCCAAATCTTCTTGTCTGGATTCCAGCTCCACATTTACACCCATTGATCCAGAAGGTGGTGAACAATAAGGCTGATCATTCAGGTTTTCATGGTGACTGCAGCTTTTCCTTATTCTAACATGAAAAGCACCGATGTTATTTAAGGACAGTTGATGTTCAGGAGATGCTGAAGTGGGGTGAGCTCAATCCTAAATCTGTCTGGGCTGCTAAAGGACTCCCTGGAGCTACAAAGTTTTAAAGGTCCAATCACACTCCAGGGAGATTGTTCTCTCTGTTCCAAGATGAAAAGCACAAAAGAAACGTGCAAGAAAACTGAATTATGGACACTAAAGAAGACACTAAACTGTGGAGCTCCACGTCTTAAATCTGTCTGGTCTGCTCAGAGAGGCTCCCAAAACTCCATCCTTCCTTTAATGCACTATCTGGATCTTGAGGATAATAAACCTGGGTTTTCCACTCACGGAGGATCTCTGTAACGATTTAACAGCATTAGAACAGAAAAGAAGCTCAAATGTGGAGGGCTGCGTCCCAAATCTGTCTGATCTGCTTGTAGTTGAACTCGTTTTACTCATGAATCAAGAAGGCACGAAACAAACTTGGCATCGTTTAGGATTTTAAAGAGCAGCTCTTGGATGGGAGAGAGAAACGGTTTTGTCCCAAATCTGTTTAGGCTTCTTATAAGCAACGTAGTTCCAGAGAAATTTGTCTGCTCTTAGCTAAAGTGTAACAAAAAAAATATGAAGCAGAAGGAATTAAATGAACCACATTACGGATGTTAAACTGTGCACGTCTGTTTGGAGTGCTTCCCAGCTCCATCTTTTTCTCATGATTCCATATGTTTTCCTGTACTTGGTCTAAAAAAAAGTTTGGAATTTAAAAAAAATACAGTTTTATGGCATGGCTGTGATTTTCTTTCTACAAAATTAAACAACTGAAAGAACATTCTGTAAGATTGGTGATTCCATCATTTTCCCTGAGGTTATAGTAACGATTTAAGGACGGTAGAACACTCTATTAATGGATCACTCAATCCAGGTTCCTACAGTCCACTCCGGTCCAGTAAACATGGGTTTCCTGGTTTTGGAGGGTCACTGCACTCCTGATTTGAAGAAGTTGCATCATGGTCCAAACAACGTGGTTCCCAACTTCCAGAGCACCAGAACGTAATGATCTCAGTGAGAACCAGTCCAAACAGACAGACGCTAACCCACAGAGGGGCGTGGCCTAATTCTGTCTGGTCTGTTAATGGGCTAGCTGGATCATGAAGGTAATAAAGGTAACTTCCAAAGGTCATCACACCCCAGAGAGATTTTCACCTCCTCTGAACTGAGACGCTCCGATCACAGACATTAATCACCGAGGCTTTTCCAGGTCCACATCTGAAAGATCACCACACTCCAGGGAACTACGGAGGGCTGCGTCCCAAATCTGTCTGGTGTGCTTGCAATGGTTCACGACCTCATATTTTGCGATGGAGCTGAGGAGCCGTAATGGAGCCACCACGTTGGCACGACCCAAGGATAAGAGGTCGGATCTTATCTGGATCTTGCTCACTTAATTTGGAGATCTTTGTCTGGGATAAAGGAGCCGAGATAAGGTGGATCCTTCAGAGGAAACAGGAACGAGGGTTTAATTTGAACAGGGCTGTTTGTTTGTACGGTTTGGGGACAGTGAGTACGCTTAGCATTTTGGGGTTTTTTTTCTAGACTGGAACCAATTTTTCCAAATTCCAGTGAGTATACTAAAATGTTTTGGTTTTTGAATTATCCTGTTGAATTGACCCTTGGAGACTTTAAGACACCACTCAGACACAGAGACAAAGGTCACAGAGGTGCAGACGGCAGCATGGGAACTAAAGGCATCGGTACAGGGCTGACGGGACTCAGCAGGGCCTCCTTAGATCTTATCCGGTACGTTGATGAGGACAGATCTGCAGGTCAGGCCTCCGTCAGCTTTCGCACTCTCCATGTTGTTGACAGGGATGAGCATGTGCTCCTTCAGCTTCTCAAACACCTGCAGAAATGAGAGGAGCAGAGCTAAAGGTCAACATCAAAGCTCTGGTGGATCCCGTAATGGCCGGAGCCACCTTTGGTGATTTGGTGAAATAACAGATTTGCGTCTTTATCCTCAGGTTTGAACATACGGTCTTTGTACTGTTAATTCTTAAACATCTGCTCCTAAAACACAGCAGCGCTGACATTATACAGTAATTAGTGCTGTTTTCTTTGAGTCGTTACCTTTCTCATGCTCGTTTTGAACCTCATCAGCTCGTCTCAATCGTGTGTGTGAATAAACGCCCTGCCGTGTGATTGGCTGATTAGATATTTATGAACAGTTAAACAGGTGTACCTAATAAAGTGACCAAAGCACGTCTAGGCTCTTTTCACGTGCGTATCTAACCCTGCGTGTACTTACTCTCAACCCTGAGATGCTTAATTGCGTGTCTGGCAGTTATACGAGACGTTTTACACATTTTTTTTCTCCCAGCACACAGTAATTCGAGCAGACCAGACATGCCGTTGAGAGAGTCGATTAAGAAGTGTCAGATTTTTTTTTAAACGCACAGACTGAAACGAGGCAAAGGTTTAACGACCTCTGCTCGTCCTGGAGCTCGATTCGCATTTTTGAGGTTTTGTAACGGCTCCCGCTATCACAGAGTCCTAAGCTAGCCAGCGCGCTTATTCAGAGCGAATGAGTCAGGACGACGTTTTACGGGTTCGAGTTTGGAGGCCAGAGGACAAACGCAGCTATAAATGATGGTGCAAGTAATTAGCACTCATGCACAATGATTTAACGTCTTTAAGAAACAACTGTCAGTTTCAACGCCTCACACGCTCTTAATTAAGCTCAGTTTAATTAAAAAGTCACTAATGATGATAGGCTGAAACTAAAGGCGATCCGCCAGCCCTCGGCTCTCCAGAACATCGAGAGAGAGAGAGAGAGAGAGGGGTGAGGGAACTATTACAAAATCCCTACACAGAGACGTCATGCTACGGACCTTCTCCAAAATCCAACCCGTGTTTTCCTACACAGGGTCCAAGAATGAATACCTCTCTCACCCTGGTGCAGATGCTCTGAGAGGAAGATTTCTGAGAACCCCTTCCAAAAAGTGGTGGGTCAAAAAGGTGAAGCTCTAAATCAGCCAGGCTTTTAACGGCAAAAGTACGAGCTTCAGCTCGTAAACAGAGAGCGCCCCCTGCTGTTAGGGGCAATAACGTCTCACGTCAAATACAATCATATATCATATACTGTACTTGTCAGTCACAGAGAAGGGGGCGTGGTCTATGTGCTGGGCAGGCCAGTCAGGTAAGTGTGGCCTGTATGCATGTCAGGTCTGTAGGACTAGAAGTGACCTTTGTACCCTCAAAGCACCTTTCATCTTTCAGTCAAAGTGGGAGTTCCTTTTGTAATTGTCTTATTACAGGAGGTGCGGCTTTTGAATCTGTAGGTGTGGCCTTTGTACCATCTGTACTTATATCTGTACCTATCTTTCAGTCAAAGTAGGTGTGACTTCTGTCGGCTCCATTGAAGGAGGTGTGGCTTCTGTACCTGTGAGTCTTATAAATGTAGGTGTAGTTTTTAAATCCTATTATGGGGGTGTGGCTTCTGTATTTCGCTTCCTATTAAAGTAGGTGTGGCCTTTATAATTACCAGTCATATAAAAGGAGGTGTGGCTTCTTGTGGCTTGTTTCCAGTAAATCAGGTCGGCTCTCTGTACCTGCCAGTCTTAGTAAAGGAGGTGTGGCCTCTCAGTCCTAGTACATAAAGACTGTGTGTGTGTGTGTGTGTGTGTGTGTGTGTGTGTGTGTGTGTGTGTGTGTATAAGAGAGAGAGAGACCTTGGCACTTTCAGGGTACTCCTCAGGTGTACAGTGCAGAAGGACGTGCCCTTTGCCAGGTAGATTCAGGTAGATACAGTTAGCAGCACCATCATCACTCAGTGTGAGCTTCTCGTACTTACAATCACTCATCTGCTGAATGATCTGAAATAGAGAAAGCAAGCAGAGTGCACCAGAGTTATAATTACTGAAACAGCTGCTACACACACACACACACACACACACACACACACACACACAAAATAACAAACTAAACACACTGTAGATGTACCATGATACTCAACTCTGATTGGCTGTTGGGTTGCAGCGCATTAACTCATGAAAGGTAAAAGTACTGTGGGAAAACTCACTTATGCAATAAATTGCTGGCCTGCTACCAATAATAGCTTTATAGTAAAAATAATATGTATAACCTATAATCTCTCTCTCTCTCACACACACACACACACACACACACACACACACACACACACACAATCTGATTGTCATCTAACAGAAAAAAGTGAAGCAGACATTCCTCTCCGGTTATGTCACTCGCAATCATGTAAGAACCACTGAGGAGAACGAGAGAGAAAGACAGAGCGAGAGAAAGACAGAGAGAGAGAGAGAGAGAGAGAGAGAGAGAGAGAGACTGTTGTTGAGGCTGTGTTATTAAGGCTTTGTGTTATACACACAGTGTTATTAAGGCTTTGTGTTATACACACAGTGTTATTAAGGCTTTGTGTTATACACAGTGTGTTATTAAGGCTTTGTGTTATACACAGTGTTATTAAGGCTTTGTGTTATACACACAGTGTTATTAAAGCTTTGTGTTATACACACAGTGTTATTAAGGCTTTGTGTTATACACAGTGTGTTATTAAGGCTTTGTGTTATACACA
>JAVSBU010000035.1:1964193-1989184 GCA_033118015.1 Loricariichthys derbyi
GGAGAACATATACGAGCTAGAGAAGGCTTGTTGGGGGATCATCCCTGTTGGCCCCACAATGGGCCGATCTTTACGCCTGTCCCGGTGATCTCTGGCGATAGGGCCAGGACAAGCTGGGATAAAAGATTAAAATAATACAGAATGTGTTATATATCTGGGAGTTTGGATACCCAATAATTCCTCATTTATCGTGGGATATACGGTCCAGAACCACCCGCGATAACCAAAAATCCACGAAAAAATGTGAAACGTTGAAACAGTGTATTTATTTAAGTATTTATACACTATATTAAGGCTTTATAAACCCCTTAAAAACCCTAACCACAGCTGAACTCAATTAGGCGTGCATCAGCGCCTCGCCGCTAGGTGGCAATAAAGACCGCCTAATCACAGCGCGTAAAGATCCAGAAGCAGCTCCACTTGTTACATCAGTGGTCTGGTTAAATGATAAAACACAGCTAATAATGACACTGTAATACCTAATAATTAGTTAGAATTAATATTTGTAATATATTTTTATATATTTTTATACATTTTGGGATTTTTTTCATGTAAAAATTCATAAAATATATATATTTACTGTAGATCGAATTCTGTAGAAAAACCCATTATTTTTCCCATTTTTTAAATATCTTATAAAAACCCACAAAAGAGTGAAGCCACAAAAGCTGAAGCGCGAATTGGCGAGGTATTACTGTATACAGGGATGTGAAACTATCACAAACAGACAGAGGTGACTTAATGCTATAACGCCTCTGAAACTGTTTTGCAGGGAAATCTTGATGTCTGGTGAGATTTTGTGGGGAGAACATTTGAGGTTGATTCTGATGGAGAGTTTGGAGCACATTTGTTTCTTTTTGTGGTGGTGTTCTGGCAAGAGGGTGGTGAGGCATCGATTGCAAAGTAGTGAGAGTTGGATTGCTTGTATGTGAGAGTGCAAAAACAATGTCAAACCGAACAAATCAATAAAACCAGGCAACAATGAGAGTCTGAACAGCAGATTCTGCACATTGCATCATAAATACAATGGGAAATATGTTGAGAAATGGCTGTAATCTCACTATTAATGTTTTTGGAAAGGGGGAGGGGATTCATCATATGGTGTCCTCTGCATATTGGCACAAATAAATCGGTGTGTTTTATTAAACACTGGCCTTGTACAGAATGAAGCGGTAGAGAAGCAGATCATGCCTGATTGACTGCCCGAGGTTGGATGACATGTTTCATTTTTTTGGCCCCGGGCTTGCGTTTAGTTTTTTCGCCTCTCCACAGGTCTGTGGTCGTCTCTGTCTTCGTTTCATCATGTCATCATAACACGGCGATGGAAAGAGAGACGGTTTTAGCTCAGGTTCCACCTGGAGAAGCCATTAACCGATAGTTACTCAGCGTCCAAAACCTCAGCTTTCTGTTATTGTTCTCCCTCTGCCCTCGATACATAAAGCGCACGTAACGTACGGCTCAAAGATCAGCCTGTCAGACGCTCACCTACCTGGGCTTCAGCCGTTCGGCCATCCTCGATGAATGAAGCGTTCTCAGAGCGAGTCGTCAGGAAACGCCTGGGTGAAGCGGCATTAGTGACGGACGAGGCTGATGAGACAGCGTCTGCACGAGGCCTGGACTCGCTTCACGTACACATCGTACCTCACAGTAGGCAAGAAGGTGGAATATAACAGCGCCGCATAAAAATAGGTGGATGTGTGTTTATATAGGTGAAGTCAAATTAGTCTTTATTTAAATTAGAAAAATCCCTTAAGAAATAATCACAAAACCCAATAACAAACCCAAACCAAGCCTTTTGATCTCTCAATATTTGTGTGAAATTGATGAAACTGAACAAAACCAAATGTTTCTCCAGCCTTAAACGTGCGGTGTTTCCTAAAATTGTGTAAACCCTCCCATCGCCCCTGTATGTTCACGTGAACATTTGACCTCTGTGTCACCTCATATATTAGGTACTCTAATCAACTTAAAGGAAACACTTAAATGGACAAATGGTTTGATTTGATTTTATAATAAAACTCCTAAATATATACTATAATATGTGGCTTGAAATTAGAGCAGAATATAAATAGCTGCACGATAGAGTTGGATAAAAGTAGATAAAAATAGCTTAAACGAGTCTAACAGAAGTCGGTCCTGTGATGGTTTCTCCATCAGCCTGTGCTTGCAGACAGAAATTTTCCAGAACTGGTGAAAAATCAAAAAAATGTTCTAACCTCAAATATTGAACCGTTTCCTGCGTGCATTTCACCGAGTCTCCAGCTCGGATCCCGGACCCGCCGGAGGCCACGTGACGGACCAGCCGGCCATGTTTTGGTTTGTCCTGGCGGCAGAACAGACCGTCTTCTTAAAAACAAACCACTCCATCATGTTTTATTCTGGGCACGCTGGTTATTTTTAACCGTTCTGCAGCACGTCTACATCGCATTTTTTTCCCCCTCTGTCTTAGACCTCGTGAAATCTGTCTTCAGAGATCTTGCGTTCCATTAATAACGAGGGCCTGCTTATGGAAAACTGGATGGTTGAGCCGCTTTACGTTCCTAGACGGATGTCTGATTGATTTCTGGTGTTTCTGCAGGTTGAAGACGTACGTCCTGCGTCCTCCTGATCACGTGAGTGTGTTTATGAAGGCCGAGCAGAGGCGACCCGACGCTCCCCGGTAAGTTAGGGATGGGCGATCCAGCCAAAATGTTCTATTAAGATACATATCATGGTTATTTCTGCAGTACAAAATGTGATAGCACTTTAGAACATAAACACCCTGGTCTTTCAGGGTCTATGAAGCGAACTGAAGCGATTCAGGCTTGTAGGAGTACCCCAAGTATCGAGCTTCTCCTCAAACAGACCTGCCGTTTATCTGGTTTTAATGCTGTTTTATGTTATGTTTTAACATTTACAGTGCAGAACAGCGTAAAGTTAAACCTGAAAAACTCAGGAACGTGCTCCAGACGGACTCGGATCCTGCATCTGGGTCGATTTAAATCTGGATTCTCCGATATTTACAAGCTTAAAGTCAGTTACAAACGGAGTTAGTAAGATGATAGTAAATCAATTAATTTAACCTTTAAGTCCCTTGAGATTAAAATGTTTTTTTCTTTTTGGAGTGGGTCATAATTTTAAGCAAACCAAACAACCACAAGATAATTTAAATAATCTGTGTCACAACTTTAAACTCACTCATTAAGACTAAATGAACGTGAGCTTACATCTGTGTTTGTATTTTTTGGGGGACAGTAATAAGACGTCTGCATCATTTAAAGCAGATGTTTTGTTTGTCTTGCCTGTTTTTTAATCGGGGGGATCAAAATTCCAAAAAAAGTCGTGTTCGGTGTGGATTTGAGGTGATAAAATCCCAGTGTTGTGTAACAGCCTTCAGATTTCATTGGATGATCTAGAACAAAAACCAACAGCATTTTATTCTAGCACTTTATCTAATTCTCACACCTCCATAAGTCCTTCGTTACCAGGACACGGTCCAAAGACGTGCTTTAAGTGCATTAATTATGCTAAAATGGCCCGATCTGAGTACGTATGATTAGTCTAGAAGTAATCTCGTGTCTGAAGCTGAAAGCAGAAACCAGCAGAAGCCTACATTACCCGTCCTGTCTGTGCCCCGTCTCACTGGTCCTGTGGTGCCAGGCCTTGCAGGAGTCCCACAGTAATGCAACCCTTTAAAAAGGTCCTGTGATTACGCCTTTAATGAAACGTCTGTCTTCAGCAGACTTACTGTTAAGAGGCAGACTGTTTACGCTCAGTTACGGTCTGTCGATTACAGCCGCCTGCTTAAATCTCCACTTTACCTCCCATAATGCTCTGAAATACACAGAGCTGGCACTCGTACCCGGGACTGTGCCCCTCGTTCAGAAGTTTTGCTTCATGTTAACTAAAGAGCGGGTCAGAATCTCACCAAATGGTGTCTTGTCTTTCCTTCTCTGCCCTCCTGTCGCTGCTTTTACTGTTAGACATTTAGCAGGTTCTCTCATAAATAAACTATGACTAATACGAGTCTTAGAAACCAAGGAGTTTTGGTTTAAGGGCCCAACAGTGGCAGCCTGTCAGTGGTGGGATTTTAACCATGGGGACAAAGGTGTACAGTCACTCTGAGTTACTACCTAATGCCTCCAGATATCTGTAATTTTCCACAGCAAAATCCATTCATTTAACCAGAGTTACATTAGTTCCAAACAAAATACAGTTAAATCCCAGTGAAGCTGAATTTGTTTAATTAGGCAAAGTGTCAGCTCAGTAACCGTCAGCATGCCAATGTACAATAAACATCTTTCTTTGAATAAAAAATGGCTTCTTTTATAATTTTGAGTGTTAAGTCTCAAAGCGCTTTTAATATTTTTGATCATCTACTAATATCTAAGGCCAATCTCAAATTGAATAATCTTAGGGTGACAGAGGACCAAACCTCCTTACAGCTTGGATTACATGTCAGAATTAAGCTTATATTAATAGTTTAATAGACAAAATGTAATAATTTTAATATTAATAAATTTTAATATATAATAGAGTATAAAAAATAAAGATATAGAATAAATATGGACATAAAAATAAGTCACATTTATATATTGAAGGTTGTAGTAACTTCAGGTTCCTGCAGATGGCGCTGCATGAAGCTCAAGCTATAAAAATAGCTGTGGGTTGTGCCATGGGATGAATAGATTTTTCCTTTTTGTCTAACTAACAAAAATGACTAAAATGTGACGAAAGTAAATATATATTTTAGTAAGGATGCATAGATGGATTTTTTTATCCATACCATTGACGTAATAAAGTTTATTATAGGACATTAATAACATTACAGTTCTAACCAAACTTTCAAAACAGGTTTGATTTGCCTAAGAATTTTCTTCACCTTCTGTCGCTGCTTTGTTTATCATTCTAACATTAAGTAGCTAATTTATTACAAGTTTAATATCTTTAATGTATTATTATTAGCATTAGCATAATTAAACAGTGACAACCAGTTATGGTAGAACATCTTCATTTATACTTCTATTTATCCATGTTTTTTTAACTCCCTTTCTAGACGTCTTGGTTCTATCTTAACTGCTTTTTTTTTTTTTTTTTTTTTTTTTTTTTTTTTTTTTTTTTTTTTTTTTTTTTTCAAATTTTCCCTTGCGGTATAATAAAAGGCTCTTATTTTATCTTAGTGTGCTATTTTTTTTAATTCCTTCTCTTAACAGTTTAGCCAAGCGTAGTTTTCAGTTTGCTTTACATTTCTGCTAAATATATTTATTCCACCTGCTGAACGTTCTGTTGCGGTAACACGGGTGCTGTTTTATTATTACTGGTATCGGTGCGTGCCTAAATTTTAGCCCAAGATTAAACCACCAAAATTAGCGACTGCAAAACACTTAGTTTGTAAGCTGTTCCTTTTTCCCCTCTCAAAGAGGACCTTTTTCTTGGGCTGATGCTCCTCCACGTTTATAATTCCTGGAACTCGAACAGCGAAATGTCATCCTGAAGTAAATTCTCCACAATTATCGCTTTACTCCTCGCGGGCAGGCAGAGGCTTTAAATGACTCGCTTGTTCTCTGAACCTGCAGCTTGTCGGTGCGACGGCTCTCTCGCGGGATAATTGCTCGGAGATTTTTCGGTTCTTGTACGAGCTCCAGCATTCATGAGAACTTAAAAATGTCAGGGGATGAAGCGGTGATAACTGATCGTCGAAATGTCCTGCCAGCGCACGGCCGGCGGTAACGAGTGCGAGCCCGTGACCGCAGCTATGCTCGCCGAGGTGCCGGGAACGCTGCCCGAGCGCTGTGGTGCGTCGCTACTGGAAAACGGTCGTGTTAGTTATTCACTGTTTATTTTTTTTATTATTATTGTTAAAGCTTTTCTCTCTGTGTGTAAACAGAGGAGAGAATTAGCTCTGAAACGTCCATATCCTGCTCCAGGTTAAGTGTTTTGATTCCAGACGTACCTCATTCTGGAGGACGTTTCTGATGTTATCCCTTCAATAGATGCTCCTGTTCTGATGCCACGTCTGTTGTTTTGCAGGTACCACAAGCTAGACGTGAAGAAAAGTCTTCGGGAGAACCTGATGTTTAAGACCGTGCTGGAGTATCCTGAGCTGCACGTGGTTCTGAGCGGCCACCTTCAGGACTATCTCACTCACCTCCCAGGTGAAGCTCCATTATCTGCACTCTGTAGAAATATAAAGGTTAGAGAAATGTCATCATGGATTAGGAGCATCAGCATGTTTTCCACGGTAGCAGAAGGTAACCACTGGAATCTCCATGGTTAATATAAATATAAACTCTGTGTTCTGCTGAACAAAGGTCCATTGGTTCAGTCTCTAATAACAGACGGAGTCACATCGCCGGTGTTTGTTCTGTTCCTGCCTCAATCAAAAATAACTAACTCGTGCTAAGCCCGTCCTGGAACAGCCAAAGGTGTTCAGAGGGTCATCATCCATCCGAGAGCAAACACTTCCTTCAGAGGTCTGATGGAGCCCAGGCAGGATTTCGGTCTGTTTAATGTCACTGTGTTTAGAAGCAGGACATTGTGTAACGGTGTGTGTGTGCTGGTTCATGAGGACCAGTCAGGCTGTGGACAGTAATGACTCAGTAATAGAGCTGGGAATGCTGCGTCACAGAAGGGCTTTTATTTTGTAAATAAAACCAGATGAGGTTAGACTCAAAAGTTTTAATCAGATAAAACAGTGTTGCTAACCAGAGATGGAGACGTGAGGTTCAGACTCAGATAAGGTGACCAAGTCTTATTTACTCTAGACTCGTCCTGGACGTGAACGCTGCAGACCGGTCACACTTTCGACTGGGATTTGCTTTCTTCGTATTCAGAACTCTGCTCAGGGCTTGACTCAAACCCAGACCTATATGCTATAGGTTCAACACTCGACCGGGAAGCTCGTGCTACATAATCGAGATTTGGCTCTCACAGTACTGATTCGACACGCACTCTCTTGTTTCAACCTCGACTTGGCCTCGCATGCTACAATCTCGATACCTGACCTGGACTTTTTAACTCTACGGTCTCAACTGGGACACTGTAGAGACAAGGAGTGAAGCTTTGTGTAACTTCTCCATTTGTGATTGTGTTTTTTGGAGAGGGCAGGAGCAGCTCACAGACTCGACTCGGGCTCTCATGCTGCAGTCTCGACTCGGGCTCTTGGGTATAGACTTGACTGCAGACTTGACTTGGACTTGCATGAACTTGAGAATCGACCCAGACTCTCACACTATAGACTTGACACTCGACCCAAACCCTACAGACCAGACTTGGACTCGTGCACTACAGACGTGACACTCAACTTGGACTCGTTACAAAATTAATCGTCGCGGTACATAATCACAACTCAAACCAGACTCGAGTACTAGAAACTCGACCCAGACCCGCACACTACAGACTTGACTGGGACACGTTAGAGACGAGGTGACCTGTGTGAAGCTTTGTATAACTTCTCTGTTTGTGATTGTGTTTTTTGTAGATGGCAGGAGCAGCTCACACGGTCCTGCCCCTTCAGAAGCTCCTGAGGGCCTGGAGAAAGCCCAGACGGTGAAGAACATGAGCACAGAGTCTGAGCTGGAGGAAGGAGAGATCAGGAGTGAGGAAGAAGAGGATGATGAAGGTGATCAGAGTGCTCTGAAGGATCAGGATGTGGATCCAGTAGTGGAAGCAGAACATCTTCCTCCTCTCCCTCAGGGTAACTGTGAGGCTGAGATTGATGATCATCCACTTGAGGTTAATGAAGCTGGTCCTCCTCCTCTTCATCAGGCTGAGAGCAATAAAGAAGAGGATTCTGAGCAGCACAATCATGGAACTGATCGTAGAGATCAGAAAGTGACAAGATGCAATGTTATCGAAATGCCAGTGATGGAAGAAGAATGCTTTACTCAAAGTCCAAAGTGAAGCTCATCCTCCTCCTCTTCTTCACCATTGAAGAGCTGAGGATGAAGAGCCTCAACAAACAAAGATGAGACTCAGTGGAAATGAGCATAAAGATTATAGACTTCTGCTCATCTCCACGTAGTAATTATTCAAGCTCAACCTTATATCTAATATTTTTGTAGAGAATCTGCTTTAAGCATTCTGGTTTAAAAACAATCCCAGCATCTGTTTTACTGTGGTGGCACAGTGGTTTAAACTGGCCTGACTGGACTTCAGTTACTGGTCCATATGATGCTCCAGACCTGAGAAACATGGCTCCAAAAGAGCCCTCACCTGACCAGAGGTGAAACCAGAGGCTTATCAAGAGCCGGGAGCCACGTTGGACCTGTTGGTTCAACTTCATCAGTCCAGTGGGTCCAGCTCATTGTTGGTCCTGGACAAAGGTCTGGCTGATCAGTCAGGGACTGGCTGTCCATTTGGGGCAGCATCTTCTCTTCTCTCCTAAATAATTTTTTGTTCCCCCTTCCTTTTCTGGAAGTTTTTCCTTCCAGTTTTTAATCTCCTACCATAATGTGTGTACGGCGCTGTGAGTAATACCAAGCTGTGAAAATCTGCTCTTAATAAAGCCCTCGTTTTCCCGGATGTCCTCGTGCTGAGCTCATCTGGTGTGTGTGTGCTGTCTGCGGTGTGATTCTGTTATCTGCATATACCCGTGTGGTTTCACCCTGTTAGCGACGCGATGCCGCTGGGCTCTGTGGTGTGTGAGGTCCTTCCAGCCTTTCTGACTTCAGTAGCAGTTCCCCCAGACGCTCTTTGATGTGTGGATCTCGCAGCGGGTTTACCAGCCGTCTGGTGTGACTGGTGCCGATGACCTCACTGCTGTGCTGAGGAAATGCTACCTGTTCGCGCCTTTAGCTTGAGGTTAAGCCTGAAGATTAATTAGTCCTCTGGCTTCCTGGCTGCTGCTCCCTAAAAATCCGGCACGCGCTTTACTGAAGGTCGCTGAATTGGAATGATTAATGAAGCTCCGATTCGTCCAGCTCCGTAGCCGCTCCCTCCTGGATTTGGCTCGCACTGTGCTCGCGGCAAGCCTGAGTAACGACCGGGGCTTTAAGTGAGGGTACGTCATGTTTGAGGCTCACTCTGGGTTCGATCGGATTTTAATGAAGCTGGGGTCGAGCTGCCAAAAGCTTAGTGGCAGAACTCGATCTCAGCGTTATGATTTCGGTGGCCGCGTTCCACGGAGCGTTAGGATTCGGGAGCGCACAGACGGTTAATGGTTTCCTTCCACGCTTATCTTCACACCATAATCCGCGCTCTCCCAGTGCCAGTTGTGTTCTCGTGCTGGAGATTGCGGCATGGCGTTAGCTTTAAGCCAGCTTTCTGGACGTATATACAGACGTGTTAGGAGGCCTGATCCACCGGGGTGCCTTCAGCATACCTGACGCAGAGCTTCTGATTGGTCCAAGCTTTTGTAGGGCATCGCCGGGACGCTTTCTGTCTGGGTTATGCTGGCATCATGCGTGGGCACAGAGCCAAATCACATGCACCTAATAATCTGATAATGAGAATGCGCTAGGTTTACACGAGTCAGATAATAATCAGATTTCTACTTTGCACCTGGCCATAAAAATCTCACAAAAAGATGACAAACTTAATGCTTTATTAATAAAATGCAGTGGGAATTTAGAATAGGAGCATTTATTTTATTCAAACAATTCGGACTTCGAACGGTTTGTTTCTTTTCTTTTTTTTTTTTTTTTTTTTTTTTTTTTTTGTCCCCAAATTCAAACATCAGTAAAACTTGTACATCTCAGGATGTGTCTGAAATTAATTTGGTTCCAAATTTAAACACATCTGAATCAGTAAGGTGAGCTTTAATTTAATTTCAAGTCTCCACAAAACGGTAGCTGGTTTAATACCGTGCTGCGTTTAATTCCAGGGTTGCTAGATACTGAGACAAATGCAACACCAGGTCAATGGAAAAAAAAAATACAAAGTCTTTGAATAAGAGGACCTGGCAACCTTGTTTGGTTACGTTAGACTGAGATGACTGATTGAAATCTGACTAACAGGATACCTGAGCTGAGAAATCCAGTTACTGAGTTCAAATCTATGTCTCTCTATTATACTCTGATTTCCAAACCCTAATCCAATGTGGGAAATCTGTGCTTCCTGTTGACACGGTCACTTGATTAATCTGCAGAAATCTGATTATGATGGGAGCAAAGGGAGAACTTCAGAAAGGGGCTGAGATGAGAAACCCAGACTTATCTTCATGGGAGGTCCATAACAAAAGAGTTAAATTTTTAGATAGAACATGTCAGATGTGTTGGTATTTGAACACTGTTGTAATTGCTGTTCCAAGAAGACTCCGCATTTCCAGTCTTGAAATTCCTGTAAGTTCTTCGCTTGCGAATTAGAAACTCTTTAGCTTAGCAGCCGATGCCTCATAGTTTGGGTTTCCTGGGCTGAGAAGTGACAGAGGCTCATGATTACGTGGGATGAATCATGATGCACCAATCTCACCGTCTGACTCGCGAATCCTGGTTTTGGTTTAGTGGAAATAATGGGAACAATGTGCTGGGCCTGTATTTCGTTTGGGCTGCATGGCCTTAGATCAACTTAAGGAGGATCCTGTGATGTTTTTGAGGATCGTGGTTCCAGATTTGGGGTCACGTGTCTTTGTATGCACCTGGCGAAGAACTTAAGAACTTGATGGTCAGAACCTCAACGGCATCCAAATCAGTACCAAATCTCACCGATGGTCCTGGGGCTGAATGGACGTCGTTCGCCCGTTTAGTAGAACCTGGACTCCCTGGCACGGTGCAGCATGATCACACTAGTCAAACGAAGCGTGCTCTGGATCTGCAGCGACACCGCTTTACCCAAACTGCATCAGTACCACTGATTAAGTTTAGCTTACAGAGTCCACTTTTATTCCAAAGCATCCAGACTGATTGGAGAAACCTCTGATTAACGCTGCACGATGTGAAGAAGTGTTTTTGGATCTTTAAGACAAACATGAACATGACAAATTGTGGAGACAAAACCGCTGGAATTGAAGCAATTTTAATGTGATTTACTGGAATGAAAAATCTTCCAAAGATGACAATTAGCATTTCAGCGGATTGGACTGTAACCGATCACATGGTGTTCTGAACAGCCTTTAGTTTAGCCAAATTTACAGTCTGCTCTGGAATTACTGGCACCCTTGGTAAAGGAAAAAATCTTTGTGGTTACCTTAAGCTCGCAACGATGAGAGAAATCTAATCAGTGTTAGACCGAGGGCTCAAATATTGTGGACACAGGCCTAAAAATACACTGTTGGTAAAGTTAAAACACACTGAAGTTGTAAAGAGGAGGCGCTGTGTATGAATCCCAGTAGATCAGCAGTTTCTGGACAACCATGCCACGTTTAAAGTCCACCAAAATCAGCTTTCTTCCCCACAGCTCATCTCGATCATGCCGAAATTCACTGAGCTGCTGCCCTGTGATTGGTTGATTAACAGTGTCAAAGCTGGCATCCAAACTCCTAACATTCCGGTTCGTTTTCCTGAGTCACTGCTGTTCCTCCTCTGCACTGGGTTGGACTGCTCCTACCTCCCACCTAACAATGCTCGATTGTTCTTATACTGCTTGTTTGGATCTTGGTCATTATTTTGTTGTTATGGATGTTTTTTATTGTCCCAACGAAGAACCCATTGCCCAAACAAGCACCACATCTGAGGCCGATGTTTACAGAACGTGGCTCGGCCTTGAATAACGGAGATCAGACGAAATAATTTGAACGGCACGTTGTAAATATTAAGATCCCCTCAGACGTTGAGCCGGATAAATGTTGCTTTGTGCGTAACTGCCTTTTCCAGTGGGGTGACTCGCACGAAACGTGTTTGTTAAAGTGCCAGGGTTGCTGTTGAAAGGATTTCATCCGTCAAAGAACTTTTCCTGGAAGAATCAATGTAATGTTGCGTAATTTATTACCTAATTTTCTAGAATTTACTGGAGTCGCTCTTGACGGATCGAGCCATGACAGCTAGCGGTAAATTGGACCGTAAACACGTTGGCTGGAACGGACTGGACGCTCACGTCTCCTTCCTCGAAGTGGGAATGGCTGTTTGATTTCAGTGCTTGGCAATGCCATCGTCTGGAATGGAGTCTGCGCCAGAACATTTCCTGAAAACGTTAAACCTTTTCCTTAAACTGCCCGTCTTGCTCTTGCACGGTAGAGAAGATTTACATTGAATGGTTGGCCGAGGTGGCAAGTTCTAGTCCACTTGGACACAAGTAACTAGACTGTCTCTGTAAACGTGCCAGTGTTGGATTGGTGTGAATGGGTGGATGATGACTTGGCACCCAGTCTGTAGTCATATCTTTTCACGTCCAGTTAACGTCTGGATGCCAGCTGAAATTGTACGGGCCCAGGATTTCCATCCAGGTACCAGGTGGTGCAGTGGTTAAGGTACTGGACTAAAGGTCCAGGCTTCAAGTCACAGGCCTGGCAATCTATGACTGTTGGGCCTTTGAGCAAGGCTCATCATCTCGCTTCTTGAATTTCATGCTGTTTGACTGGGTGAACATGTGTGATAGACTAGTACCCTGTCCAGGGTGGGTTGCTTCCTTACACCTGGTGTTTTTTTGGATAGGTCGTGGACCCACCATGACCCTCCACTTTACAGAGGAAGTTTCAAATGAATTATGGTCAGGTTTCAAACTTAAGAGGCTCAGATTTTATCCAGTTCAAGCTGAACCTAAGACTTCCGCTTATATAAGACCGCCAGGTGTTCGAGTCATGGTGTCATGACTTGCAGGTCCAGGCTGCTGGCTCAGTTAGTTAACACTGGTACGCTGCACCCATAAGAAACTGCATCACACCCTCAGTTTGGCAGCGGCGTCTCTTCTTGCACCCATACACGCCTGGTTACCTCACACCCATTAATACAGCAGAGCTCTGGGTCAATAAATCCGGCTCTGGTGACTTAAAAATGCCCTTTATGATGCCTCGGTGACTCAAAGTGCCATGAACTAATTTTGTTTTTTGGGAAGGATGACTGCTGTTAATCTGTTCTGATGAAGGCGACGTTTCTGGAGTTGTTTGAGAAATTTTTGTGCAAACTCGAAACTGCTGCGTATAAATGCATCCACCCATCTTTTCTGGAGCAGACAGAGTACCAGAAGGCAAGGAAACTGTTGATGATGTTGAGATTAGTTGTTTGGCTCAGCAGCAACCAAAAGGGCACCACCCTGAATCCCCATGTCCTGCCCACCTTCATAATCCCAGATGCCTGCTGTGCTCGAGTTGTCGTCTGTTCCTGATAATAAAACAGACGTTTACGCTTGATAAAAAAGGTGACAAGGTGGGACAGTGCTGCAACAGAGATGCCTACTATGGACTGGCATCGCAGCCAGGGCACACTTACTCCTGCAGAGATTTGGGAAGTGTTCTCCTGCAGCAAGGATTCCTGAGTGCACACGTAGTGCTTCCACCAGGGGGCACTCTTAGATGATGGAGTATCAGAGAACTGAAATCTGGTGGCCAAAGTGGCTGTTGAAAGGAGGAAGAGCAGTCCTCCTCCTCCTCCTCCTCCTCCTGCTCCCAATAAATTAGTGTTAGATGGGAAGCTGCTGTTTGGAACTGAGGAGTTGTAAATGCGGTGACATCAGAGCCAAGAGCTTTCCAGCGATGTCGTAACGGCTTCCTCTCGCACCCTCCCTGTCGGAAGCGGGTCCCAAACCATTACGTGTTGGTTGTCAAAGCTCGAGCAGCTTTATGGTGTAAACACTTTGTTCAGTGGTGGTTGTGAGAGGCTGCTGAGTATCTTGTCATCGCCCTCCTTCATACCGTGGTCCCCGTGACACCGGGGTCAAAGTTGGCAAGAAAGAGAAGCTCGAGCTGTTGAGCTTGCGTAAACCCATTATGCAATGAAGCTCAGGGTCAGCGTACGAGCCAGGTGGAAAGTGTCTGAAGCAACTCCAGGCTTCTGAAGAGGTTTTCGTTCGGCTCTTGAGAGACCGTCGATCTGTCAGGAGGACACGTCGGCTTCTCCTGATGACTTCAGAACGAAAAGCAGTCCTGTTAAACTACAAAAAAAAAGTTATTTTATGGAGTTTTTTTCCCTCTCTTGTGATGATGTCACCTTTATTGTAAATGCTCCTACGTGCCATATTTTTAGAGCCAGGTTCTCCAGAGGCCCCCTTGAAAAAAGTGAACAAGCTGTCTCCCAAATGTTTTCCACCATCTGCCGGCCATCAGCGAGGCTGCATTCCATTTCACCTGGATCAAACCTCGGTGTAGATATATCTTCCCCTGGGAGAAGGGGGCGGAAAGGAGGCTAGACGGGAGAGATTGTTGCCCCGAAGTCTTTGTGAACGTTCTCTAAACATTCTTGCTTGTACAGTAGTCCGGACCCCATCGCTAAAGCCTTTTACGGGCCCAAGTAGTTTGGCAGCGAGAGTTTTGTCAACAACCTGAAAATTAAATGTTAATCCTCACGACCCGCTGGGTGTAAAGAAGCTTGTCTAACCCCACCCCCGCTCTTTGGATTCTGGTGCACTTGAAGTGATTTCACAGAATGTGAACGCTTTCATGCATTTTTCTAGAGCAGGATCGGCCCAGTGTCCAGAAGTCATTACCCCTACAGGCACGGATCCAGAGTTCATTAATAATTGAGCTGTTTCTGTAGCTCGAGGTTGAAGTCATGGCATCATCGTTTAGACACTGAGTAATACTTTCTCTCTTTAAAAAAACCTGCTACACTTTGGAAATAGATCCCTGCTGGTTGGGAAAGCACTCAAGATTCCTGGCAGGACTCCACTCTCTTTTTCTTTCTTCTTTTTTTTTTTTTTTTTGCAAATGTGAAGGCTTCTAATCGTTTGTTATTAGGTTTAGAGGAAAGCAAGCCAACCCTTTTAAGCCCTCGATATATCATTCCAGGAAGGTCTATTGCTCTGTGTGACCACCTGGGCTGGGCTTAAATCTTTATTGTGTTTTTTTTTGTTTTTGTTTTTTTGTTTTTAAACGTGGATACAGCCAAAGATTATTCACACACCAAGACACATTTCTTTAATTTCATAAATAAATTTTTTTATTTGTAACATATAAAATTAGATCATTTTTACACTTTATTCCAGTATGACATTATTCAAATAAAGTAGCTACACTTTATGATAAATAATATTAATAACAATAATAACACATTCTTTTTTCTTTCAAACTTTAGGTCAAACATTGCGTTGCTGATTCTCAGATTTAGTTGGTTTTTTCGATTTGATAGCTGCCGAACAACATGAACATCTGTCCACATTAGGGAGGAATGTTACCACAAATATGTCGGAAAAACCATAACTGATGGCGTTACAGAACCAAAGAACATTATAGCAAACTTAAATTACGCATGTGCATCTAGGCATATTTGAAGATTTACACATACGAGTCTACAGCGGAGTCATATTTTGTGTTCAAAGCTCCAAATATACACATGACGTATTTTTCTTTTGTACAAACTTCTACTGTCTTTACAAGTCGCTCCGTAACGAAGCTACTGAATTCTCTTCTTATGTTTTTTTTTTTTTTGCTCCACTATGGAGCATGTCTTTCAAAACTTGAAAGGTTGGAAGATGCTGAGGAGTCCTCAGCAAACAGTGCACTTCATCTAACTTCTCTCTCTGGAAGCGAGCCCATGATTCCGTGGGAATCTAAGGACAGTGGCTGGTTGGCCGAAAGGGGGCGAGAGCGCCCGGTCCACGGCCGCGATGCGATTGGCCGTTTCCGACGTCACTGCTGATGGTGCGTCACTGACGGGATTCCCCCCTCAGTCTCTGAACTTGTGGATGTCGTTGAAGAGCCGGTAGAAGGGGTAGGACGCCTCGTTGGCATAGGGGCAGTTGAAGGTGCACTTGCAGGACTCGATGAGCATCACGTTCTTGTTGAAGGTCTCGCCGTCCTCGCAGCGGAACTTGACGCGCACCGTGCGGGTCTCCTGCGGGCTGCAGCAACGGCCATCCACGCAGGAGCCGCAGTACCGGGGACGGTACTTCTTCAGACTACTGCAGCCAGCGTAGGTGAATGTCACGGCCTCCATGGACTTCTTGGTTCTGTTGCACTTCTTCCCTTTCTGTTTGGGATCAGAGAAAGAGGTCCAAGGTCAGCGCAAGTGCATCGCAGAAGTCTGCTGCATTATAAGTGGTGGAGGTTTAGCTTACCTTAAGGCTGGAATTGGATGATTGGGTGCAGGGTCGGACTTCACAGATCCGGCTCTCCATTGCCAGCTTGCATGCTGCGTTGTTGTTGGTGACTCTTGTGGAGATGCCGGTGCCGCAGGACTTGGAACACTGAGACCAGGGAGTGGTCTGGTGAATGCACTTCTGCCCTCTGAATATGTGGGACTCAGCCTGGACTCTGTATGCTGCAAACAGAAAAAGGAAAAGTTAGAGTCTGTCCAGTAAAGTGCAGTCCGACCAACCACGAGAAGTGCGAGACAGATTCGGAAGAGACCTACCTGGAAGAGATTTGAGACCGTGCCTGACGTTGACCACCAGCTCGTTCCTGTTGGTGAGGTCGGTCTCGTCGAACATTGACTTTTTGACCAAAAGCTTATCAGAAGCCTCAAGCTTTATGGTGTCGTCGCAGACCCACTTCTCACAACACTGGCCTGGGACTTTAATGAGCCTGGGGTTGGAACATCCCAGTGTGGGCAGAGACAGCTCCTGGGGACAGAGGGGTATGCAGCCGACTGCCCCATCAATGCATGTGCACTGGTGTTTACAGTTGGGCTGGAAGCTCTCTCCATTCTGATAGATCCGACTGTTGTACTCGCAGGGTCTGCCTTCGACCTTGGCTGATGTGGAACAGAGCGAAACACAGCCCATTAGTAAAGAATTCAATCAAATGAACACCGCATCTAGCGACAATTACACAGTCCTGCTTCAAAACTTACCTCGGCAGATGCCTCTGGTGGCTCCTGGGCTGGCTCCGAAGTTGCACTCGAGCCCTTTGGTGTGGTCGCACGGTTCCATCTGGCTGCAGTCCTCATTCAGCTGCCGAGCACAAACTTTGCAGCATCCGCAGCCGGCAGACACCATGCCGACCCCTGGGGCACACTTAGGCACCTCCAGTGGGCACTCGCATTGAGCTGGGCATGAGGAGAGCACCTGGGCAAAAGTAAACAAAGCCCACTTTAGTGAACATCCTTAATAACAACCTGTAGGTCCAGCCATGTGTATGAGAGCCAGCCTTTTAGCAGTTTTATTTTTCTTTACAAGGTAAAAAGTATTCTTATCTTTAGTCTAGGCAAGCTGGAAGGTTTCTCTATATGTAACTCCTCCAGTGGCTTTCTACTTAAAATCAACCCACAAGGACGAACTTGGAGGAAAACCCTCCGTGGTGTTAAGAGAGGAGGAAAACTTACCACATCATAGCTTGCGATGATCATCACAACGACGTGTAAAAGGAACATCTTGTGCTGATCCACTTCACCTCCAAACCAAAAAGCAAGAAGCAGATCCTCTAGTCCTGGTGCTTAAAGTCCTGGGTTCAAGTTACTGTCTGTGTCGCTACTTGCTTGCTGCAGTCCGTATTTCTCGCTCACTGTGCAGCTGAAGCGCAGTATGAGCCTCTGTGAGCCCGTGCCTCTTTTATATAGCAGACCCCGGCGCGCGCTGACGTCGCTTTCTGCTGAACTGGTCCGAAAGTATGCGCGGAATGCTTCCTTTGGCGCGTTTTCCGTCCTGGGCTCAGCACCACCCTGTCTAACTCTCTCTCTCGCTCTCTCTCTGTCCCTCTCTCTCTGTCTCTCTGTCTCTCTTTTTTCTTTCTACGTTAAATAAATTTTCTTTGCACCAAACACATCATTCCTCCTTCTTTTGTCTCCCCCAGTTCGGTTTGCTTTTTACGCATGGTTTTACGCAGCCTGTCCATTCGCAACCAAAAGGATTTTTTTGAACGGGGTTTTAATCCACGAGGCTTGTTGCTCATCATCAGGCTAAAAATACATACAGGGGCTCACTATTAATATCCATGGATGTAACACACCATGCATGTTGTACTGACTTTATTTACTCGACTTTATGCGCTTTGCGGCCTTCTTTATGAATGAAAGGTTAAAAACAGAGCAAAGAAAAACCGGGATCATGTTTATGCAAGCTGAAGCCCTGTTCATTCAGCACTGTGAGTTATGTAACTTCATTACAGACTTGTTTTTCTCTCTCTTGTTTTGCCTCCAAGACAAAACATCTGTCCCGGTGAACAAGAATCCAAACCTCTGCTTCACAAACCCAGGTGAGAAAATCAACGCCGGGCCTTCGGCTGTAAATTTAGCAACCCTTTCTGCATGTGTGCGCCATAAAAATGTGGGATACTGTGAGAACTCCTTAAAATTCAACTGCTGCTTCTATTTCTGGCCCTGTCAGGTTCCCCCCCCCACTCAATTCTCGAAGCTCCAAGAGCTTCCAGATGTGGCCTCCACACGTAACAGCATGGCCATATTTGGTATGGCAGAAGCCCTGCATTATTAACATATTTTCTCCCTCAGTTTATTCAGCCACAAAGCATTCCTGACAACTCTGAGCGCTTCTAAATGTGTTCTCCATGGAGGAAATTCCTCCGAGTTTCCATGCATATGTCCACCAGGTTTTAGAAACACTCTCTCTCTCTCTTTCTCTCTCTCTCTTTCTCTTTCTCTCTCTCTCTCTCTCTCTCTTTCTCTCTAACAGAGCGAGAGAAAGGGCCTGTGATATCCTTATAAGTTGTTGCTTTGAAAGGTGGAACAAACATGACGAGGGTATAAATGAGGTTCAAGGTAGTGGATAAAGAAAAGGGACTGAACGAACACCGATGAATACAGCTTTCCTCCAATTTAGACTTTGGCTGGTGGTGTTGTGGCCATCACTGTTTGCTATGACCGTGCTCATGCTGAAGTCACAAAGCCGCCAAGTGTCTGCGAGATGCACTTTCCATCAGGTAAGCCTGCGTTGATTCAGCAGCACCGCACTTGTGCTTCGTGTTGAATAAACAGCTCATGCTCAGCCTGTCGGCCAGGTTACTTCATGTTTTCGATGAGTAAACATCCTAGAATGGATATGCTTATTCATTTCACCTGTTCTCTCTGACTGACTGGTGGAGGAGGTATGTTTACAACTTTGGCATCATTTTTCCATATGAGAACACTAGATGGTGTTGTATTAGTTTTGCTTCTGAAAGAGTTTTTTTAAGGCTTCAATAGTCTAAAATGTGGCTTGTACCTCCAGCCTGATAAAGGGGAACATTATATCCCACTTTATAATCTTATAACAATCTTAGTATGATGAAAACAATAATAGGTCCCAAAATTGAGACTTGGGGGATTCCAGGATGATCTAAGGCATGTCATTTGACAGTTTATTTTTCTTATGTTAACTCAGATACAGCCAACTGTGTTAATCTGACCGCAGGCACAGCACCAACTAAGCATCTGATGGGTGGATATTCCCTGTTTACTGATTGTTCGACATAGAAGCATTAACAGTGATAAAGGGCTCAGAGTTAAGCCTTGGGGGGTTCCCTGTCATATGCTTTAATTCAATCGGTCTGTACTTGAACTGCACCAGGTTTCCCGATGATGAAGAAATGGATGCAATGATAAAGGACCCAGAGTGAAGCCTTGGGGATTCCATTTCAGTTTAACTGCACCAGATTTCCTGAGTCCACGCTATTAAGGTGAGTGTTTTACAGGTAAGAATGTTAACCCAATCCTTGGTATCGCTCGGTGGGGTGTTTTTAGGACTCTGGCATAATTTTTCCACATGTGAAGAGATGTCATACTGCTTATTCTCTGAATGCGTTTCGTGAAGAGATTGATTGACAAAACTCATGAATAGGGACCAAAGATCATCCTTGGGGGATTCCTGGATGAAATATTACAGACATTGTCTTTGTTTGTGTCTTGATTGGAACAAATGTTATATTATTTTATTACAAGGTGTAGAAATGGGTTAAGGACCCAGACCTTGGGGGATTCTGATGTTTCCTAAACTATAGCTTAAGATGAGGATATGATGGAGCAGTGTATTAGCCTAGCTCCTGGTTTGGACTGGTAGTTGGCATAATTTTCTGACATAAGATTACTGGACGGAGACAAGTTTTGTCACTTTTTGTTGAGAAAATGTATCTATCAAGTGAGATAAATCTGAATCCTGATTAAGTTCAAGAATGATGGAGGTCGAAATACAGAAACAGGTCCCAGAATTATCTAAGACGGACAGCGTTGTTTATCCAGCTGTGTGTAAACATTATATTGACTGATTATGCCATGTAGAAACAGGTTCAATGATAAACGTCCCAGATTTAAGCCTTGGGGGATTCCTTTACCTTCGCTTTAACTAACCTGCCAAGTTCTGTCCTTGAACTATACTAACCTTTCCAAGTTTTATCTTTTGACGTCTCCTGAGATAAGTTTATCATGCGTCGGTATATCGTCTGTACGTGCTAGAGGGTCGTAGCGGTTCCCTGCTGCAACGTTTTGGTCTTTGGTCATGATATCTGCGTCATTGAACGCACCATGTAATCAAATTAGCCTTTTATTTACGACAGAAGCAAGCATTTGCGTTCACAGCCCAGTCGTCGTTAAGGCTTGTAATTGGCGTGATGTTAAGCGACTCCAGGCTAAGCGGGGCGGCAATATAATTTACGAAGTCACTTTCCTTTTGACATCTGTTTCAGTGACATGTTTTAGCGGCCGCCCGTGCCTTTCCCTCGGTGGAAGCCCTTGTTTGAGGAAACAGTGCTGTCGCTGGGCTGCAGGTTGTCAGTGGATACGGCGTCTCTCCGGTCTGTAATTATGCGTTTTGGGAAATATTACAAAATCCACTTTACATGCTGTAATAGCAGCCATAATTTTTTCCAGTGGCTGCCACCCGTTTTGCCCTTTTGCTGGGGGAAAGAATGAAGCAGAGCCTTGTTTCCTTATTGATTCGAGCGTGTGACTCACGGCCTGAAAGTGCCCCATGTAAAAGGACAAGGCTGCTGTTTGGTGCGTCTGGTCTCCATGAGGCTCCTCAAACAGCCATGTTTGACACCTTATGGCATTTTTGTCCTGGAACAGCCACGGTCTTTGGCATACTGTTAACACCTCTCACTTAAATGGCTTCTGTCATGTGCAAAATATTTTTGTGGTTATTCAGTTACAGATCCTGCTGCTAACCTTCAAAGCCTCACATGGCCTCACACATTTCTTTCTGCATTGCCTCATCCTCGTGTTCCTTCCTATAGCTAAGTTTGGGTTTCTTTTGCCCCTATTCACATCTTCGAATCTCAACTAAACACCTAGCTATGTTTTCTTGCAATACTTTAACTCAGTAGAAATTAGGAAAAACTAATTAACCTAACACATCTTAGGAATGTGGGAGGAACAGGGAGAACATGCAAACTCCACACAGGGAGTAACCACTGTACCACCGTGCTGCCCTAGACCATCTACAACTGTTTATTTGAGCTATTAAATGCACTGACTGCGTTTGTGCTCTGTCTTGTTATAAATGAAATATTAAATGTATATTGCACCTAATAGCAAGATTTATTAGAAAACATTAATAAACATTGTTAGAACAGTGCACCTTTGTGCATGGTTTTGTTTCTAATTTCTGAGTTGTAATGCTGGAAAGTTTTCATCTTCTCCTAAACGGCTCCACCCTTGATGAATGTTCTCTCAGCATGGCTTTGTTTTTAGTTTCACTTCATGAGCTGCAAGTTATAATGCAGAAAAAAGTTTCTCTGCAGTTTCTCCTCTTTTTTTTTTGAATATCAGCCCTATAAGTGCAGGCACCGGCTGATGCTAATTATCTCAAAATATTAATTAATTGATCGATTGATCAATGTCACCAGTTTATCTCAGGTTTCTGCCTGCAAAGCCTGGGATTTGAACCCGACCCCTGCTGTTTCCCTGCTGTGCTTAACCTAATAATGACCTCTTACTATAATGGCATTATTATTACAATATTACACAAACTAAACAGATCACAAAGTTTTCCTGTTGGCTGTGGAGATAAAACTCCACTGTAACGACACACGGTGTCACAGAACAGAACTGAACTCTTGCACAAGCAGACGATGAAAAAGCTACAGTTTATTTAACACAGACGACAGTATGAGTTTCACATTATCAGCAATGAAAAGAATGTGATATAAAACTATGCAGAGCGGTTTGGTGCCGTATTTTATGACCTTCCAGGACATTGTGTATAAAAGTAGGGACATTTTGTGTTCTTAATGTTATCTATGTGACAAAACGTTAGGTCCCATAAACAGAGAAGGTCATGTTTCCTCTTAATGCTAATATGAGGAAATATGTATTGGTTATTGTAGGTAAATTCATGAGTTAGGTAAGACCGGGTTTAGGATTAAGCCTTTATTGCTCAAGAGGGATTATATGATAAAGTGTAGGAATGAGAGGAAATGTTTATTTAAGGTTTATTCTTTATAATAGAGTAATTAATCCTAAATATGTTAGTTAGGCCTCAGGGGAATCCACAAAGAATTATACAGTGAAGGAAATGTTTGATTTAATCATCACAGTGGCAAAAGGACTCAAAAATGAGTTAAATTATAGAATCGAGCCTTGGGGGATTCCGAAAAAGCAGCAGATATCACTGTGTTTAATCTAAATATTGACGAGTGAAAATGTTATTCAGTATAGTAGGTTAGGGGATTAATTTATTTATCAACCTTGCATTTCCTGCTCAGGATCACGGGTTTTGCTGCCTGGTTCTACAGAACCTGGACCAGTGCAAACCTGAGCACCTTAAAGTAATGTAGAATAGTTTAAATAATACAGTCTAGACTGGAGCCTTGGGGGATTCCCAAAAGGAATTGAATGACTCAAGATGTGTTTACTCTGAAGGAATCTCACTGTATCTTTTTCTTAATCTGTCCCATTATATTTCTTATATATAAGCAAACCCTGACTGGGATGCCAGTCCACTGTAGGGCGTAAATGATACAGGACCTATAACTGAGACTTGGGGGATTCCACAAACACTTAATTAATAAAAAGGACATGTCCTGCACACCGAGTCTGAAACTGACAGACTATGTACAATTTTTAATCACAGCCTGTTCTAATATACGAGTTAAAATCTGACCAATCAGAACTTCATTGTTGGACCGAACAGCTCGTACTGCTAATACAGCATCAGAGAACAACATTTAAAAATCTGGTGGAATGTAGCTGAAAGTGGAGAATGATGGTGGAACCTCAGAATGACTGTATGGAACCGTTTTCTTGTTTATCTAAGCTACAGCTTCCCTCGCTAATCTCCGCTTTAATAGTTTGGACCTCTCCTTTATGAGCTGTCGACCCGGCATCTGTGATTAACCGTATATAGTCGTTTATTCAAAGGAGTGCTGCAGAAGGTGCAGTAAATCATCCACACTGTTCTCTCTGCTATGACTGGGTATGTTTCATATCCCTGGTATGTCCTGACTGGACAAAGGTCGCAGCGTGAGTGTACAGTAAGGTATGTGAGGCATTCGGTGCCAGCCGCTCCGCTCAGATTTTTACATTGAATCGCAGAAGCGGTCCAAATTTGCACCTGCTAATAAAGCTGCTCTCAGCACTATTTTTGGACAACTCGCAGATAACACTAGTGAGGTCATGTGTTAGAGAAACTTTTACCAAAACTTCTCACTCACGCTCGATATGTGGATGTAAGAGTTTCGGATTTTGTACCAGGATTTGTTTGAAGTTAGTCTGAGATTTATGAGTCACTCAGCGTTCTGTAAATACGAGCTAGCGTTATAAATCTGTTCTGGTTGGGTTGGGCTACATTTCCTGAGCACGTATAAAACAGACGGTATGAGCAAAGGAGTGAGAAATCAGGGACCGGATTCACCAAAGTGTCTTAAGAAATTCTTGTTAAATGTTTGTTCCTTCATTCTTAAGGAAAAAAGTTATAAAGTTGTAGTTCTTCAAATAACATCTAAATAAAATAGAATGACTTTTATTTAAGAACAAGTGCTATTCTTGAAAACATTTTAAAAATATTTTCTCACTCTTAGGCTGTAAGAGTTGACAAGATAAGGATAAAAAATTACCAAACTTTAAACCGTTTGTTTGTTTTATTTTATGCTCCTGAAATGTATTTTCCAAAAGGGATTTTATTCCTGTCAGTCATTTCTTCCACCATCACCTCTACAGGAGCTCCTATAATGGAACTCGAGGAGTTTAATAGACAGCGGGACCTCTATTTCAATTATCTTTTTCCCCAAACACAAACAATAATTCAGATTTGAATATCAGATTTGAATAATTCAGTGTTGAATATCTCATGTAATATTAGATAAGAAAGCCGTATTGATTCAGAAGGAAACTACAGGAAATGTTTAACATTTATTGAACAATGTATTGAATGTGAAAACCAAAAAGATTATAATATGTTGATTCTCACTTCATTTCCCAGCATTCATCAGTCCCACCACATCACGTCCTCATTTAGCACAGGAGAATCGTACTGTCTGGCTTACCCAGGGAAAAATAAATCGAAATTTTAAATTCAGAGTATGGTTTATGAATATGTTTATTAGCAGATTTCCATCATGAAGTGGAAAAAATCTTAAATCTGGCTATTGTAAAATGGGCAGTACCACTATTTCTTGTTTGCTAACATTTTCTAAATGTTTGATTTGATGGTTTGAAACTAAATAACAGAAATTACGCTAAACATAAATTCAAACGGTTTCAGGCCATATATTGGTAGCTGTAAAATAAAAAAAATTAAAAACACGGGAATAATTTCCTAAGAAGAAATTTGAGAACTTTTTTTTTTTTTTTTTTTTGAGAGTTGCATAAAAAAAACCTTACGAAATTCTTAGGGTTTGTCTTCAACAGTTTTTCATTTGTTTCCAGGCCCAGGAACCAGATTCACAAAAGTGTCAGAAACAAAAACTTCATTATTAAGAATAATTCTAACTACACGTGCTTTCCTACTGTAATACCCCCATTCTCACATAGCAGTATTTTGGCCTGGGCTGTCTTGGGTCAAAAAAACCCACAATATTAACCACAAAATTCAAGTAAAAAGGGGGAGGAGAATAGTATGCAAATTATCCTACCGTTAAACCTCACCAGGTGCCGTATACATTCCAGAGTGTCATGATTGTACC
>JAVSBU010000035.1:1996006-2010047 GCA_033118015.1 Loricariichthys derbyi
CACACACACACACACAAACACACACACACACACACACACACACACACAAATATATCACACACACACACACACACACACACACACACAAATATATCACACACACACAAATATATCACACACACACACACACACACACAAATATATCACACACACACACACACACACACACAAATATATCACACACACACACACACACACACACAAGAACGAACAAACAAACAAACGTGTTTTTGTGTGTATTTGTCTCTTTCTGTGTGTTTCTTTCTTATCTTTGTTTTTTTTGTATTAGCTATACAAATATTTGATTAATTTTATTTTTATTTAGTGTTTAATTAATTTTAATATGAGTTTGTGACTCTCGGCTGGTGCAGCAGGTCTAACACTCTAACCCAACACTGTAGGAACGGGTTCGAGTCCCATCAGTGTCTGTATATCTGTGTGGTTTTACAGTTTTTTGTATGTGTAGGTCTTTTATTTTGATGTTTATGAATCACTTTTATTTAACATAGAACTAAAATATTTATGTTGTTTATAGATGTAACTGTGAGGCTGTTTTTCTCTCTGCAGGATGATTAGCTGCAGGATTACAGATGAAGGTTTTGGTTCTTTGGCTTCAGCACTCAGATCAAATCCTTCATCACAGCTGAGAGAGCTGGATCTGAGCTTCAACAACCCAGGAGATTCAGGAAAGAAGCTGCTCTCTGAATTAAAAGAGGATCCAAACTCAAAGCTGCAAATATTACTGCAAGTTATTTAATAAACCGTCCCAGTTAGTGTGCACCCCCCCCCCCACACACACACACACACACACACTCAGTAATGTGACCATAACGTGTGTTGATTCCTAATTATTCCTCTTTCTTCTCTTTTAGCTTTTAAACTCCAGCACAGCCGATGATCTTCACTGAAGATCTGTATGATCAGTCCTGATCTTTCACTCCCTCAGCTTCTAACTGTAATATAAACACAACCTGTGGAAGAAAATCTGGATCAGTATCAGAACTTTAACCATCAAATAGAGAAGCAGTAGAATCACCATGGCTTGGTATATTAAATTATCAATTGGTTCATATCAGCATTTTTATGAGTGTTAAAATCTATTTGTTTTAATTGTACTTTAATTTACTACCTTATTTGGTTTATTATTCTGATTTTGATGACGTTTTTCTCCCAAGATATAAACATATGAAGGTTTGATGTGATTCTGAGTCTATAAATATAAATCTTTGTTTATATAATCCATGTAGTTAAATAAAAGATAAATCAGTGTGATAATTAATTAGATTCTTATTGTATTATTGTGTTCATTATGAATCAGCCTGTTGTGTTTGTGCCTGAGAGCCCTGTTTATATTTTTATATTTTACATATAATTTTATTTATAGTTGTTTTATATACAGTTTTAATCTTGTTTTCTGGTAACGTTAATTAAAATCTCTAAATACTTTATTTCATTCATTCATATTCTTATCTTATCCTGGTCCCTAGCTGGCAACACAGGGCTCAAGGGAAGAACAACCCTAGACATGGTGTAAATCCATCATAGGGAGCACACACACACACAGAGGGCACTTTGGAAACGCCAATTAACCTATAATTCATGTCTTTTGGAATGTGGAGGAGACCAGAGTACCCGGAGAAAACCCACACGGACAGGGAGAACATGCAAACGACACACAGATGATGAACCCGGGTCGGGATCGAACCGGACTCTCAATACTTAAATATTTAAATCTCTACCGCCGCCTTGTGGTAAACCAAAGTATTTATACAAGTGGAAGTCAGAAGTGCGCGCACTGAGGATCAAAGAAAAGTTCCGTTTAAACGGTTCAGGTATAAATTTATTATCCTGTATCATAAATGATGATAAAAAGTGTTTCATGATCTCACCTGAAATATTAATATTTCTTTAATCTGTAGGTTTGTATGAAGTAGTTTATTTAGGGGCAGACTTTGTGACATTATTTAATTATTTATTTATTTATCTATTAACTCCAATACTGGTGATATCTAAGATGTATTTAATGATTTTATAATCAGATTAACAGGTGGAGCCCATGCAGGGTTCGGATCTCGGAGCTGAGAGGTGGCAGCACCAACTGGACCACCGAGCCCCCCAGGTTTGGGTTTACATGGACAACTTAGAAAGATCCATTAGAAGGAAAGGGAATCTATATTAAAACATATAAAGTGCAAAATCAAGGGATTTGTTTTAATCTTTTTAAGCACCTTATAGTCAGTAAATTATTTCTAAATAAAACCATCATGAAAAAATATGCACTAATACAAATGAAGAAAAATGAGTTAAAAACCAAACTGAACCCATTTATTCAGTCATTTTCCACTCTTCCACACCTTACACTTCCTGAGAAATAAAATCAAATATGAGATTCCCTTTTCGATCCCGACATTGGGCTCCACCTCTGTGGAGTTTGCATGTTCTCCCTTTGTCTGTTTTCTTCGGGTATTTTGGTTTAGTCTTACATTCCAATGACGTGTGTTGGTTAACGGGCTCTCTCGCGACCCTGACCAGGGATAAGTCAATGAATGAATGAATAACTCAAAGTTAAACATCAAATAGTTGAAGCTATAAACACTGGTGTTAATTAAAAGGTATATTAAGCTTTCAGCTCAAAACAAAGCTTTGGAGTCGACTCTGTATCATGCAGTCTATCCTCTACACACATCGTACAGATTCGAAGAATCGACTCTTTGTGAATCGACTCCCGCTCTCGTTTCTCTCCGTCACCTGGAGCGGCTTTATTGGGTTCAGAGTGATGAGGATTTTACTTTCTACATCCGTCCGGCCTGAACTAATGAGGATGTACCGCTCGGACCTTTACTGATTTTAGCCTTCATCTGTTATTTTATGGGGTGGAAGGTTTAAGTGAGACTCTGACCGTCTGAATGAGAGACAGGTGAGTCTCACCGTGTTCGGTCTCTCTCTCTCTTTCTCCTTCTGTTCTTCTCTCCCAGGCTGAACTTCCCAATGAGAATAAAATAAATGAACAGAACAGAAGATAACCCGAGTATTTTTGGTTTGTAAAGCCCTCTCACCTTCCTGTTCACCTGTACAGGTGTAAACTAGGTGATGTCACGTGACGCCTCTGTTTTATACCTGTAGCTCAGGTGACATGACCGGTGTCATCTGATAAATGTCACGGTCCAGATGGTGCTGCAGTTAAATGTGTGTACAAAAACATTTGGTCCTGAACCTGAAAGTTCTGTTATAACATTTAACCATCTAACACCAAGTAGTTTCACAGGTTATATGGCTGATTAACTTGATGCCATTCCAGCTGCAGTAATGTGGGGTGACCCTGGTGGTCCTGGTCGGGTTACGGGGACTCGGTAGCTGTCCCTGTAGAACATGGAGCTGGGGGAAGATCCACAGCTAATCTTGGGTGCGTGTGACTTGAACCTGGGTCTCTGTGGAGCAGGGCTAAATTATACATCACCTGAGCACCTGGAAACTGCCTATAAATCAGTCATTTATTTTGGGAACCACAGGTGGTATAGGTTAGATGTGTTCAGTACTCAAGTTTATGCATCACAATCTGCCTAGAGGTTTGGTACTGGGGACTCAGGATTTTGAGGGACCCTGAAAATATCTACCCCAGCTTTAAGAACTAACGAGTCAATTAACGCAAGCCCTTAGTCCAGAACACACTAGTGGATGTAAAGGTAAAAATCATGCTGCTTGGCCAGGACAGCCCATGTTTGTTTTCTAGCCTAAATCATCAACACACCCATTTTCTGTAAACAAGATTCTGCTGCCTTCCATATGGCTGGGTTATAAATTCAAACATCACCTGTATATCTGAGCTGCAGTAAATGTGGGTCGTGTTCAGCTTTGGGACATGGGTGCAGCGGGGGTAAGTATTTAAGATTTTTATTGCGATTTGGTGACCTACCATTATAAGAAACAAACATCTGGCATGTCTTGGGTAAATAATGTTCAAATTCCTTGCTGAATTGACTCTCCAAACCATTCCTTAGATAATCTAGATTATTATTGCACTCTATGGACTCTGGGCCACGTGTTAAAAGTTATGGATTTATTTTACATCAGACCATGTAAGCTGTTTATTTCAAGGAAGCAGAGGCTTATGAAATGTTTTTCATAAGTCTTTTTTGGGGATGCACCATCTTACCTCATATATTTTCTGACCCTGGTTTTCATCACAGGACTCGTCTTCTCTATGCCAGATCTTTGCTCCCTTCCAGATTCTTATAGTGGACCCTTGTCTTGGTCTCCCAGGCGCCAGAGCTCGCTGTCCATCCTGCACCTCAGATCTGGGAATGCAACACAACAAACAGCCCTTGCCAGAGGCCATATTTGGGTGAGGGTTGACCATTGCATTGCATCCCTGTGGAGACCAAGAGAAAAGTCTGATGTGACAGAGCCCTAAGGTCACAGAGAAGGGACCACATCTGGAATATCGAGGACCCATGGAGGGAGTCATGTCAGGGGACCTAGGGTTACTTGGGGTCATGACCAGGGACGCCCCCTGTCACAGACTGGAACTGTTCATATTTTCCTTCGGTACTTGGAGTTATGAAAAGGATTTTTATCATCTGATATAAGTAGCCCTTATGTGATTGGCGTGACCAGTATCCTGAGGTGGGAGGAGTTTAGTATTGCAAATGATATAAAGGTTGCTCGTTGAGAGGAAAGGTGTTTAGTTTAGCCCAGACTCCAGCTGGTTTGTAAGATCTCTCCTATTTTTAATGTGGTTTCTTTCTAGCCATGGGCGACTCAGGAGCTTCGTACTTGGCCTTCAACGATTTTAACTGTAATGAAGGCTTGCTGTGGGCAGATGTGCTGGCTCAGCAGGGGCAGCAGGAGGTGGAGAGCTTCAGGAGGAAACTCAAGTACTTCTTCATGAACCCGTGTGAGAAGTACCGAGCCCGTGGGAGGAAGCCGTGGAAGCTGATGCTGCAGATCATAAAGATCGCCGTCATCACCATCCAGGTAAGGCAGATCGGCTGATTTGTCGTAGGTTTAAACAGTCAAACATCAAAATGATGACTTTCTAGTTTCAGGAGCAAGACCCTTAAGTCATTCTGGGTTGGGCTGCAGCTAAATACTGCCAATGTTAGGTATTATAGGGCTCAGTGATTAAGATATTGGCTTTTTGTTGAGGTTTCAAGTCCCATCACGGTCTAGCTATGACTGGTCCTTAAGTACGAACCTTAATCCTTACTTGCTTGGGTTGTACCTGGTACGAATCAAATTTTGACTCTTCTTTCCTGTCTCTCCTCAGCTGGTGTCTTTCGGTCTGAGTAACCAGATGGTTGTGACGTTTAAAGAGGAGAACCTGATGGCCTTCAGGCACCTGTTCCTGAAAGACTACAGGGATTACAGTGCTAAAGTGTATTCCGTGTACACGCAGAATGAAGTCTACACACACCTCTCCTACATCGTACAGCAGGTTTTATCAGTCTCCTGTGGAGATCTTTTGTAGAAAGTTTATTTCTAAAGGCTAAAGCTGTGATCACACTAAAGCTTTGTGACTGATATTTGACATTTATTATAACAGGCCTGAGTTAAATCTGTTTTCCTCTTCTGTTATGTAAAGGCTGTGAGGTTCTACTGGAGTTGAGGCATCTAACGATTGGAACCTTGTTTCAGTTTCTAAGTTTGCAGAACATCACTGTGGGGAACCACGCGTATGAGAAGGACGGCCGTTTCTACACCCCCATGCTCGTGTGCCAGAAGTTCTACCAAAACGGCAGCATCTCGTCTGGTAACGAGACCTTCGAGATCGACGTCAAGCTGGAGGAAGGTAAAACGGGTGGAGGTTAACTTGGGTTCTTTCCTTTCTCTAACACTCATAGTTCAAAGGTATTTATTGGCTCGGGTGTGTTTGACTTGTTTGGAGTTTCCTCTGTAAAATGATTGATTAGTGGTAAAAATGTTGTTGACGTTTCAGCAGACACTCAAATCCAGAGCGTTTTATAAGAGTGTTTTGTGTTTTCTTACTGCTACAGAAATCTTTAAAATTCCTCTGTTTGTACATCATTATTGTTTTGGTGCCCATGTGAAGATATTTATATGTACTTGTATGATTTTAGACAATATTATACCAGTTTAACCAGCAGGAACAAAGGTCTTTGTGTTTTTCCTTTCCCATTACCAGAATGCCTTGAAATTCCTCCTGCCCAGCCTTTATCTGCTAACAGTGATGGATACCTGTCCAACTTCACACTGCAGTTCAAACGGTAAAACGTTTAAAGGTCCTGTCAAGAACAGACAAACTTAAAGGTGAAATGTTTCCATTACGGTGCTGTAATTTGAGTAAAGATCCAGATATTCCAGATGTTCCAGATATTTTCTTTTAACTCCACATTTTAATAATCTGCGTTTTACTTGTATTATAAGCTCTTGTGCTCTATTAGCAGGATGAGCTCTTCTGCATGTCAACAAAGCTCTGGTTGGTCAGTCTGATTTAACCCACCCAAACAAGGCAGAAATTAGCAGGCTCCGGTTTAGACATTTTATGTGCATAGCAGTCCATCAGTTTTGTGTCAAAGACAGGAGTATACATGTGTCCATGAGAATCTGACTCTGTGTGAAAGGCCTTTAGCCTTGCAAACTATTTATGGCTTTACAAAGGCTAGACTCAGTTTGAGCAGCCATAGGAGACAAAGGAAAAGGAAAATCTCCCAGAGATGCCTAAAGAGGGTTGTATGGAGAACACCCTCCTCTGTTTGTCTTTGAAAGAATAAAACAGACGCTGTAGAAGCAGAAACCCTCCAGTGTCCAGGTGAGATTGGTGCAAGCAGCTCCAGATCAACCACGTTCTTGCACTAATGTCCAATAGGGTGAGAACCACTGTGGGTAAAGAATCTCCACCTGCATGGGGATTCAATTTCACACAGAGTTTAGGATGAATTTCTTACAGTCCATTCTGCATGCTGTCTTTTTAATTATTAGACCCGTGCATCCATCTCTGACTGTATTTATTTGTGTGCCAGGTTGCTGGAGGTGAACGTTTACTTCACCCTAAAAGCTATTAACCTACAGACGGTGCAGCACCACGAGCTTCCAGACTGTTATGACTTCAGCATCACGGTACATCTGCTTTTTATCTTTGCAGATTCTCTCATGCGTTTTCCTCTAACAAACTGCACAAATAATCAGAAAAAATTCTTTAGTAGCTCTTTGAAGTTCCTCTTTTTGCTTTATGTTCTTAAGTTTCCATGACCATAAATAGAAACTTTCCAAACCCGCTTCCTAATTTTTTGCCAACGTGTTTTTTAAATGCCTTTATCCTTCATTTATCCCTTCATACTTTTGACTGTCTAGATCACCTTTAATAACCGAGTCCACAGTGGCAGAATCACCGTGAATCTGGACAACGACGTGGACATCAATGAGTGCCGGGACTGGAAAGTCACAGGAGCATGTGAGTGACATGTCCCATGATTCCCCATTAATGGGTCAGGTCTTTTTCCAAAACAGCTCCACCCACGCCAAGTTTCCATATTGCATGCATGGTAAACACCCCACTGTACCTCCACATCACAGTGATATTACATAAACAAGCAAATGTATAATAATTGTTACTATGCAAAACAGATTCGTATGAGGACAACTGCAGCTCCATGGTGGTGGTGGGGGGGTGTAATGGGTGGCCACTAAAAGAAGGGATCATATGAGTACAGAAATGCTTCCCTTATTTTAAAAACCTTCAGTCACCACTGTTGTGGATACAGTTGCTACCATTTTGTGCCTTCGGTTGATGACCAGGGCTTTAGAGCAGAAGTTTCTAAGACCCTCGGTTATCTAAAAGACTCAGATTTCTGATCCAAGGCTAAAACACATCTTCAGTAAGAGGAGAGCCTGAAATAAACGTGGATTAAGACTAAATTGTGAGCATTTAAAGATCTTGTGAATATTTTATTTACCCCAAACAGCTCCCAAGAACATTTACTACACTATTCTGTTCGACGTCGTGATCATCCTGACCTGCCTGGCCTCTCTGGTTCTCTGCACGCGCTCAGTCTGCACCGGCATAATGCTGCAGTTTGTGAGTACGGCTATGATTCCTTACATACAGAGCATTTTAAGGGGAAGTCAGTCGTGTGATGATTCAGCCCGTCGTTTCTTCGTTCAGGAGTATGCTGCCTTCTTCCTGAATCGTTATGGGAAGCGTGTGTCCTGGTCCGACCGGATGGAGTTCATCAACGGCTGGTACATCCTCATCATCATCAGTGACGTCCTGACCATCAGCGGCTCGGTGCTCAAAATCGCCATTCAGCTCAAGGTCTGCTGCAGCTCACCAACTTTTCTTTGCAGCTCCATGTTTTTTTTTTACACCCAGGCAGGGTTCCTACAGCTGAACTGAAACTAGAAACTGCATTTTGATAGACTGAATAAATCTATTGGAAATTGATCAAAAACTAGAAGTTCAGTTGGTTCAGTTTTTTTCCCTTAACATTGACGCAACACTTCTGACTCAGCGCCCCCTTGTGGAGAATCTTTAGCCTGCTAAATGTGAATGAGCCTAATTACCAGACTAAGCCAGATCTAAAATACTGTATATTTAATCAGTTAGTTTATTTAGAGAACATTGCAACTGATACCACCTTACAATCCCATGGGTTTGGACTTGCTCTTGGACCCTTACCAGAGGTGGGTTCTGATACCTTGTCCTTTCAGGTCTACAGTACAAAAAGTTAACTGCTTCACACAATAAAATCCCACAGTAAAACAAATAAAAGGTGGTATTTACAGAGCTCTGCTGGTGACATGGCTTCTTAATTACCTTAAGTTGTGGGAGTCGGATCCTAATGCATAAAAGGTAAAACGTTAGGTGTGGGAATGGGATCTTAATGATCTCCCGCATGTTACTAATGCATTACTGCGCTTTAGAATCTCACACCTTAAGTCATGGTCAAATGTGCCATTAGAAAAACTTTATCCACTCAGCTTTTATATCTTCTAGTCAGGGCTGCAACTGCAGAGCATTTTCCATGCTTTACCTCTGACTGGTGCTTGTATGAGGAGGAATGATGCACCTTTTGCAAAGCTCTTTGACCAGTCGATGCCTTTTAACCCATGCGTTCTTACTTTGTCACGTGGGTAATGTTCTGCCTTTAAGATGAAGCCACCAGTAGTTCTGTGTGTGGAGATACTCAAATATTTAGAAGAGATTTGGTACAATTTGAATGAACCTTACTAAGGAAGGGGGCAAATCTCAACAGCTTAAGTACCATGTTTCTGGCCTCTACAGCCCACATAAAAATGGATGGGTTGCCAGACTTCAGTCAGCCAAATCAGATGCCCAAATGCATGTGTACAAGCTCTGGAAAAGTGTTTTACAAACTTTTAAAAATGTTTTTAATGTTGGTGATTATGGCCATGTAAGTATTAAACATACTGCATCCAGCTTAAGCTTATTCATGTGTCTCTCTCAGGCTCTGACCAGTTATGACATCTGCAGCATCCTGCTTGGCACTGGTACCATGCTGGTGTGGATTGGAGTGTTGCGCTACATGGGCTATTTCAAAAAATACAACGTAAGGCTACAATGGAGGTTCAGATTTTGCAATTCTAGGTTTTAGGAAACTGCACAAGCTCACAGTTAGTACCCAAACCTGATCCCTGCCCTGTGTCACGTTATTACAGTACAGCTTGCTGTTTAAACAGAGATCTAATGTTGTTGTCCACTAATTATCAGATCCTAATTATCACTCTGAGAGTGGCTTTTCCAAATGTGATGCGTTTCTGCTGCTGTGCTGCCATGATCTACCTGGGTTACTGCTTCTGCGGCTGGATCGTGCTCGGACCCTATCACGAGAAAGCAAGTTAAGACGTTCTTTTATCCCAAGCCATGCTGGGGTTCATGTGTAGAAACTTTGATTAGTCTGTCCTGATCTTTTTCTTACAGTTCCGTACTCTGAACACGGTGACAGAGTGCCTGTTTTCTCTCGTCAACGGTGACGACATGTTTGCCACCTTTAAGAACATGCAGCAGAAGAGCTACCTCGTCTGGCTGTTTAGCCGTGTTTATCTCTACACCTTTGTCTCGCTCTTCATCTACATGGTGCTCAGCCTCTTCATCACCTTAATCACAGACACCTACGAGACCATCAAGGTACAAAAACAATGACTCCTTCAGGTTTTATGACTAGGGAATAAAGTGAAGCAAGTCTGGTTTCTAGGAGAACTTTGGGTTATTACTTAAAGATTTGTTCTTTTTCCTAAAGCCATTTCAACGTCTCTAATTCTAGGGCTTTACTTTTGCGTGGATCACTATTTTCCAGAAGCTTGTAAAATCAAAAAAGTTTTTTTCCTGTTGATTTCTCAGCACCAGCAGTGTGATGGGGATCCAGTGTCCGAGCTCCATGCCTTCATTTCAGAGTGCAAAGATCACCCAAACTCCGGCTGCTACCGTGTGGAAGACAAAGCTTCACCTTATTTCTTCTGTTGCACTTGCAGGTGAGCTTTCAAATCTGATCATTTCAGTTTGAGGCTCAGACACTGGTTACGTCTCAGTCGATCAGGTGCATTCATAAAGAGAACGCTCAAATTTTTTCAAGCCATTTCTCCAACAAAACTCTTTGATGAATTTACTATACAGAGTGCCACTATCTCCTTGAGTAACGAGTTGTATGAAATAAGAAAGTAGTTTTGATGCAGTGGAAGGTTTCATCTTTTTTCCTGTTATTCTATCAAGTGGCTGAAGAATTGCCCCAGACATTTGAAGTAATGACATTGGAAGTTTATGTAACTATGATGAATAGGTTTATTGTCGAGGTTGTACATCTGATTGTGCCCTGGATTAGACTCCAAATTGGGACCCATTTGGTTTTTTTCAGTTAATGTTTAGTTACCAAACTTTGACAGTAGAAGTTATTTAAATTAATATATGTACAGTAATAACTATACATGCATGTCAAGGCAGGTATCCGGGTAAGGTGAATAAAAAGTAGTCAATGTAAATATTTTCTGATTTCAGGTCTGGTGACATGGAGAACGTGCAGTGTTGAAGAATATGATGAACGGTATCTCAAAGGCTCAGCCTTGTTCTTAGTTTAAACTTAGATGAAGAATTTGTTACAGTGCTAAAGGGATTTGAAGGTCTTTTCATAACGTGTATATTGCTATGAATTGTGTAATATAAGGATGTTGAACAGCCCTTGTTTTTGACCTTCTCAAATATATTTAGTGTAGTGCAGTGTTATTAATAAATGTAACTTCTTTAAATTGACTTTATCATTATAGAATGTGTTTTCCAGTTTTTGTTAACAATGTCTTCATTGGTCACGGTAAGTTGCCTCAATGTTAGTGTGTTTGACTAGCTACCTTTTATGACGGTGCTGATGTGATAAAAATTAAATAAATATAACTCTGTAGATTGCAGCGTTTGTGGTCTTTTTAGCAGGATGTAAATTTGTGATGCAGAAGCTCATCGTTATGCATTTAAGTGCTGCATGAAGACATTGTGGTTTATACTAATATTATTTATTCTAATCATTACAATGGTCCATCTTACCTGTTAAAGTAAAACTAAGTAAGCTACTTTAATAAATGTTACTGGCTTAATGCAAGGGTAAAAGAAACCTGTACATTAGTCGATGAAGGGTTCTGCCTGATTATTTGGAAAATAAAATGCTCATTCTGTACTCAGTTGACACTGCTGAACCTTTGAGCAAGGTCCTTCACTATAAACTGGTTGACTCGACTGTTGTTCTGCCCCTTGATCAGCTGAGGCCAGGCCACTGCAGTGGTAGGTAGGTACGTGGTCAACCACAGCTGCAGCTCCCTAGACACAGCCAATCGTACTTCTATGTGACGGACCATCAGGATGGCTAATCAGAATGTTCAACTCCCAGTCGGGCTGCCACTGTTGGGTGCTTGAGTATGGCCTTAGCTCAACATCAGGTAATTCTGGGTAACAGCATCTTCTGAATTGTAATTTGAATTTGTCTTGATTTGCTAGATGAAGAGTTTGAGCTCATTAAAAATTAAACCATATGCTAAACTTTCAGCACGTCTTCAGATAATCTCCATGGGATTTTCTGTCATGCAGATGTTTTTATTTTAGGAAATGGTTACGTATCAATCAAAACTGATTGTGCAAATGGTTTGCTGATATTCAATAACAATAATAAAATGTTCTGCTAATAATTACCTTAGACAGAAGGTTTGGACTCGGCTGGTCTCTGACAATTTCCTAGTCCTCCTTACCCCTGTGACTGAGACAAGTCTGTCTAAATGAGGTTGAAACCACTCGTTTATGGTCTGGAGACTATTCACGTACTACAAAACTACTTGGGATGGAATTATTTCCTTTCACCCTGTTATGAAAGCACCCATGAGTCTGTCACCAGGTGGTCTACTGGTTCAAATGGTAAAAGGTTCAAATCCCAACCCTGGGAGGCATGTCCTCAGTGCTCTGAGATCTTTGATTGACCTTGAGTTGCATCTGTTTGGAGTTTTATGTTCTCCCCATGTTTGCATGAGTTTTCTCCAAGTGCTTCGGTTTCCTCCTAAATTCCAAAGACGTGTGCTGGCTTAACTGTTATTTCCCATGATGGATTGGTGTCCTGTCTATGGTTGTTCCTGCCTTGCGCCCTGTGGCACCGACTTTCCTGACTAGGATAAACCAATGAGTGAATGAAATCCCAGCTTTGCCAAACTGCTGCTGTTGGACCCTTGAGCTCCATGTCTTCTCATTATTTTAAGAGGAAATTTTTTTATTGTTTGTAACTTTTTTCGACATTACTAACGTTGAAATAATTCCTAATAAAGGCTAAAGCGTTTTATTAATTATAATTTGTTTTCTAGTTTCTATTTTGTGAGACGTTATTCCCGCCAAAAGCGTGCTGTCTCTTTAAACGCTCGCGGGCTGATGCCGTCACGGCTGAGGCGTTTTCTGAGGCGCTCGGTGGAGCTGTGCGAGCTCACATCAGGTAGGTGTTTATTTAAATAAACATGAAGAAAAACGCACACAATCTATAAAACACGTTCATGTGTTGGTGAGTTTAATATTAACGGGGTGAAAAGTATTATTTGGGCGCGTGTTTATTGAATCTAAAGTCTTTTATTCGTGTTTGTTTACTTAGAAATCAGTTAGCATAGAGATGACTAGCCTGTTTACCTCACTTTTAATAAGAGGTGTTTACAGGGGCAGTTAAACCACTTTAGAATGGACTTTAAATCCTTTTATAGAGTAAAATTACTAACCTGCTGATAGGTAAACATGATACAGGAGATGTTTTGACCTTGATAAGTGAGAGGACAGTCAATGGAAGAATTTAACTCCCCAACTTGGATTTATGAATGAAAATAAATAACAACCTGTGTAGAGGTTATTACATGCACATTTTGTTATTGATTAAAGTAAATCTCAGGAACTCTGCTTCATTAAAATGTTTTCCTTTAGAAAATCAACGAGAACGTCATTTCATCATGTTTGCCAGCTTTTGAATAAGACTGTTCTGTGGCCGATGGTGGCATTGTGGCCACACAGCTCCAGAGACTAATGGGTAGTGATGTGGGTGAAGACCCTGTCACCGTTCACCAAAACCAGGGGTAACCAGCATAATGAAGGATGTGAAAGAAGAATACGAGGAGGTGACGCTAACGCAGCAGTATGTAGACGTTAAGGAAGAGGAGGAGATGGGAGAAGATGATGATGACAGTACCATAGGAAATGGTTAGTAGAGTGCCCCCGTTCAACTGGGTGGCTTCAGGGTATGATTTTACCAACAGTACCCAGAAGGAACCGACCGACGTGTACAGAGAGCCGCTAGCTGCTGAATTCCAAGGCTGAGCTCACATCTCTTAAACATAACTGCCATCTTGTTGTGGTTAAGGTGATAAAACTGACACAGTCCCAGTTAACCGATAAAACGGGTGCGATCAAAGTGAAGTAGTTTGTGCAATTAATGCTACGTAGTTGGCAAATTTAAACCAATAAAACTGTTATAGTTGACGCGGTTAATGCGAAATACAGTGGGGAGAACAAGTATTTGATACACTGCTGATTTTTAAGGTTTTCCCACTTGCAAAGCATGTAGAAGAC
>JAVSBU010000035.1:2010768-2022453 GCA_033118015.1 Loricariichthys derbyi
ATGGATTTTTAGAAAAAAATTAATTTTGACCAGCTCTGCTCTGAAACGGAAATGCAGATTTCGTGCTCGGCTACTTTAGGAGAATCGACTGTGATGACGTAGGCCTAGTGAGTCATCCGCCATTACGATCGTTTTGTGGTTCATTGTAGTGTAAACAATATGAAATGCCAAACTATTGTGTAGTTGGAGATTGCATGAATGTTGCCAACAAGTTTTAAATATATTTTCCTCATATAAATGTACAAAATGATTAAAATGGACTGCTATGATTCATTTCTACAGATAGAACAGTCACTAGAAAAGGCCTACCATAATCTTCCCGTGTTGGTTAGAGGTGGTTAGCTCTGTGGCTCGTCCTAGATTATTTCATCCATATACTTTACTGTATGTACATCTAGTCCTGATTCAGACTAACAAAAAAAAATCATCATCCTCAAATTGAAAAATCGCTTCAATTCAAAGTGAAAATCGCTTACATTTAAAAAAAAAAAATAAATCGCTCCAGTTGGTCTCCATTTTGAGAGTGACTCTGATTCGCACGCTGATTCGGAAGGCTTCGGATTCACTATGATGACATCACACACACACACACACACTTCCATTTTGCAAGTCTGTATTGGGAAAGCCCTGAGAATAGCTTACAAAATTTCATTTTTTAACAATTATAAGGTACACTAATCTCCATACGACTGCATGAAATTATTATTTGTTATATAAAGAACCAGAAACGACCATTAGATGATATTCGCCAAAACACGTTAAATTTGATCTTGAAGAAATCTGTCAGGAACTTGGCCCGTGTGGTCCCAAAGGGGTCCTGACCATTAGAGAACAGAGAAAAGGGGACTAAAAGTATGTAGATGGACTACAGACTGTTATTGTAGAACTTCAGAGTGCAGTGACTATGAAAACTAAAAAAAAGAATAAGCTGAATATAGAATGCTTAAGACTTTGACATAGTACTGTAGTTGGCGTTGAACAAAAACAGTGAGTAAATACTATTGAATAGCTGATAAAGGAAAACCCTTAGGTCATAGTTGTTCACTGTGGTACAGAAATGGACCTCATATGGGTGTACGGTGCCAAGCACGACAGCAATATAAAGCACAGCAGACTATGCATGAACAATGAGTTCTACTGAAAACAAACAGCACCATAATAGCAGAAGCAGCAGTGAAATACAAACATGCATAACTAGAACAGTGTGTGTGTGTGTGTGTGTGTGTGTGTGTGTGTGTGTGTGTGTGTGTGTGTGTGTGTGTTTTCCCACCCTGACTTCGTTGGCATCGTCTGAGTAGTTAACGGGTTGGCAGAGGTAACTGTAACCTGCAGCTCTGGAACCCAAGAGCAGCTACAGAGGACAGAAGATATATGAGATTAACAAACTAAGTCAGTGGTTACCAGAATATTTTCCTTGCAGCCCCCTTACAAAGTATTTAAGAAAATCTGCCCCCCTCAGTCTGCTAACGCCATCCAAAATAAAAGTGATTCATTTTAAATCGTTATTGGCAGGGTGATGGATGAACTGAAATACGGTGAGGTAGATGGAGAGATTTAGGGAAGTTACAGGATGTTAGATGAAAGATATTTTTAAAGGAATGAGGGTTTGTTGATTGGTTGGTTGGTTGATGGATGAATAGTTAATTGGTAGTGGATGAATTTTTGGATGGAGAGACAGTACTGGATATGTTGGTTGTGATAGATGACAAATGAATGGAAGGATGGGTTTCAGGTAAGTCAGGGTTAGAGGATTGAATGGATGGATGAAGGGCAAAATTATGGATGGAGCACAGCTAGAAACTTATGAGGTGGGTGAAGGTTTGATGGAGAAACAGTTGAAAGAACTGAGCGATTTACAATATATTTGTACATACTATGGATGGATTGGAAACCTTAATGGGTGGAGGATTGTATGAACAGGTGGATGCATGATCAGAACGTGCAGACCTCTTTGCAGATGTAGAAGTTGAGCAGCACCATGCTGAAGTTGTAGATGATGAGGGTTTTGCGAAGCTGGAAGGCGTCGCGGTGCTGCATGTATCGAGGCCCCGCCCACAGGAAGAGCAAATATAGAGCACTGATACCCATGGTGGGCAGTGGTGATGACATCATCGGCCATTGCTCCACCCGCTTGTCTAGACACAGGCACATGCAAATTAAAAGGTATTGTGTTACCTCACACCCAGAACATTCACAGAAAGAGAGAGACGTTACCTGCTATGGTAAGGCTCCATTTATAAAACTCCACCATATCATTCAGCAGGTGCAGCACCGCCTCCATGATTCACTTAATTATCCTGTGATAATCAAACAAAATAGGTAATGAAACCCTAAGCCCCTCCCAGAACTACAGATCCCATAATGCCTCAGTGCAGGATGCTAAGGTTAAACAGTGACTCAGTAAATGCAGCGCAGTGTCTCCACAATAAAATCACAAAGTGTCTTTAGAATAGATTCACACACTATTCAGAGCCTCCACACAGCTGCACATAGAGCAGCAGAAAATATTCAGCATTTATTTAAATCCCACTATCACTTTCCCTAACAGTGCATTAACGATGTTTAATTCTATAGTTATTAATTCCACAGAGCTGTGTGCAGATTAAACAAACTTTCAAAGTGCATGGGAGCCTCTGTTCCCCAGCTCCAAAGCCCTGCACTGTGTGTGTCAGCAGCTTTCTTACACACACTCTGCAGACCTTAATTCCACTTGATCTGCGAGCTTAAGGACGAACGTAGCACGACCCACATTCTGAGCTAGGTCTGATCAGGTACTGAGGTCAACCAGATAGCACTGGTAAACCTTAACACACCTTCTAGTTTGCAGCTTGCTACAGCTGGAAAGCTTGAGCCTTCCAAGTTGAACACCATGTTTTTCTGTCATCTATGTGTAGCTACATTCAACTGCCATTTTTATAGAAGTACAATGCAACTAGTCCATCAACCACATCTATCAGGACCAGCCATCTCCTTCTTAGTATAGCATTAAGACCAAGTTCACCAGGTCAACCATAATCAGCTAACCACAAATCAACCCTGATGGACTATGCCCAGAAACTGACACTGATGAAGGTCTAGAGGAGGATTAGCAGACTGTATGGAAAAAAGATTCCAGAAAGTCTCTACATCCTTACACTGCACCAACATGGTAGGCCAAAAAAGTCCAAGAGTGCAGAGATCCACTTAGACCAAACACAAAACTGTTGGACCCAATCCAGAATGTCACTAGGCACACCTCTACAATGCGCTCTGCCACTAGAGGGCAGAGTCAGTGAATGCCCAGTGAGCCTTGGGTGTGCAGGTGCACTAATCCCAATCAAGACCAATGAGAAACAGGTGTTTTGGGTTCTACTTAATCCTGGTGTTCTGCACTGTTTCTTGTTCCTTGATTGCATTTCGTATTCATTGCCTTCAGTACTTTTTTTTTTTTTGCTCTGGTTAATACCACCGTTTCTCATTTTTTGCATTTTGTTGTTCACATTGTTTCCTTCGTGTCACTTGCGCTTTCTGTTTACATTCTCCTGCCCAACTCATTTTCAATCGAGCTTAGGCTGGTTGCTTTTATTCACTCGTGTTTGGACTTACCCCTCGTTTTTTCAGTTTGTTTAGTGCCCGAGTTTTGACATGTAACCCAGTTTTCCACATTTAAGCACACGCCTGATTCTCAGGCTCCCCTCGTCTTATCCGCCCAGGCGATGCCTAGGATAGCTGTCCCACCCTACAGGGACAGAAGCACCATCTCTCCCCTAAGGGGGCAGGCAGCATAGAAACCAGGAGGTCCGAGGTAACCATCAGGGCCATAGATAGAGTAGGGTAAGAGGTCACCTTCCCGTGGTCACCACCCTCATCCCTCACGCAGAACCAACGACCCCCACCAGTCCTCCCCCCTGCACTTAGGTCCTTTGCGTCCCACAAATCATGACAAAGAAGGGTTGTATCGGAGAGAAATTGTGCTACGAGTCTAAAAATGCAGGAATACGGTGAAAAAAATCCCATCAATCAGCAACAAAATCCCCTGAGACACATAAAACCAAATTTAAAGGTGCTGTTAAAGTCTCAGAGGTAACACAAAAACACCTCAGTGCCCTGAAGATCCAATTCGAATTCACTGGGGAAACATGATGATGAATTTTTAACCATCTTTGTTGTTTCCACACTGGAAGCACAGAATATAAACTTGTTTGATTGTTCTTATATATAAAACACTCTCATGTTATAAATATTACATTATTTTCCCATCACATTTATGAGTTGTGTTTACATAAGAGCTTGAGATTTGAACTCTTTTACAGCTAAATTAAAGCTTTTTATCCCACAGTGTTTATTCGGTTCCTTACCTCTTGGCTCGAGATGTAATTTAGACCAGCATCAGGCTCACTGCAGTTATATCTCTATTTAAATATGTTTTAGTCCAAACACAGGATCAAACCTCACAAACCAAAAGCAATCCAAATATTAATCTAATCATTCACGCCTTTAATAACTTTCCGTCCTCCTCAGGCTCTGTTGTGCCGGCGCGTAACCTGCTCAGCTCACGAGCGCGAGGCGGAGTCAACAACACCACGTGGCCTATGCAGGGGGTCAGTGCTGTTAGTGAGCATGCGCTGTGTCTCAAACTGAACTCTGTTGCTTTGTGCATGCTGGTAGGTGGCTGGTCCAGGAGGAGAGTTCGGTTCTCTCAAGAGCAGGGTTTGGCTGGTTAAAGTACCAGAAACAGGTCTGGGTTGGTTGGTTTGTTGGTTGGTTGGTTGGTTGGTAGATTCATGGTTTGTTTGCAGGGATGAAAGTAAAAAATTCAGTGGAGGAAACTTTAGAGACTGAACAAAACCAACCTGCAGGAATGTTAGTGAGAGAGACAGGAACAGGGAGCCCAAATAACCAACTGCACTTTAGAAACAACTCCTAAAACCTGCAGGCCACAACTACCGATATTTATAAGTGAACAATAAGCCTAATGTCACTTAGCATTTGGGTGAAAAACACTAAGAAAACAGAGTTCTTCAAAAATGAGAGAAAAAGGCAGAGATGATGAAACTGAAAATGCACACAATGTCATAAGCTTCATATTTATTTTTTCCAATGATACCTGAAGCTGATGGAAAGTAAACAATTTGAATAAATATTATAAAAATAAAGGATGTTGGAGAAATACAGGCAATGATTTAAAGATCATTCAAACCTGTTTGCCTAGTGGTTTGTCAGAAGTGAGTTTGTGTGGTTAGGTGAACAGTCATGTTTATCTGAATCCATGATTAACATTCATTCATTTTTTTATCTGCTTTACCTCAGTCAAGGTCACAGGAAAGCTGGTGTCCAACCAGCAACACAGGGTGTAAGTCAGGAGCAACCCAACACAGGGTACCAATACATCATAGGGCACATTCACTTATAGACATTCACACACTAAGGGCCCTTTGGAAACACCATTTAACCTAACATACGTGCCTTTGGAATGTGGGAGGAAACCAGAGAAAACCCATGTGGAGACAGGGAGAACATGCAAATTCCACACAGGTAGAGCCTGGGATCAGGACTCATATTTAACACATAAAGCAAAAAAAAATTGTCTTTGTTCCATAACACTGCTTAAACCCTGCAAATGCCAGTCTGGATGTTGTTAAACTGGTCAACCAAGAGCATTCAAGTTCAGTGTTCCATGTTGGTCCCAGTTGATTTATGCTGGTTAGAGCTTTTCTGGTGCTGTTTAGTTGGTGAACACATGGTGGTCTTGCTGATTTGTTGGGGGTTTTTGCCATCATTAAACACTAAACATAATAATCTCTTAAATAGTTTATAACAGCTCTGCTTGCTGGGACTCTTTAAAGGACTCGATTTGAGACGCGTCCCTTTGAGGTGCTATTGCGTCATCACGTTGCCTGGATACCGTAGCTGTCACTAAAACCACCTGTTAGGCTAATCATACTAGCATTTGCTAAGCTAACTGGATGTATGTTTAAATTAGAGCTAAAGCTTGATATCCAGGTGGAATAAGTGTGTTAAATAAGCACTGAGGTAACTGAAGTAATGTAAGAAATGACTTTAAAACTAATTCTGTTATATCTATTATGCATTAATGTGCTATTTCTGTTCACTGTTTACATTTTCTCTTTGATTAGCTTACAGTCAATTTATTGCTGACAGAGTTAGAGATGATGGTTTGCATTTTGGTTTGTATTTATTTGGGTTATATTAATTTTCTCATACGCTTTTTAACAAGCCATTTTTTGTACAAATGCAGTAGATTCGACTTACGTTATTTCCAGAACGTTATATTCTATATTCTAACACTTTTATATAAATGTTTATTTTTCCCTGAACAGTTTGACCTGAAAACCAAATTTCACTTTAAAACAAAACTGTCAGTCCTCCACGGTCACCAGAAGGGGGCAGCATTTAATTACTCACTTACACTCCATACCTGCTTTATCCAATTCAGAATGGACCCTGAGTGGTAGGGGGTGGGTTTGGGGTGATTTGGGGGTGATCTAACTGGCAGCACAGGAATCAAGGTAAGAACCAACACTCACACACACTGGACACTTTTGGGTTAATGCATGTCTTTGGAATTTGGGATTAAACTGCACATGCAAACTCCACTAATGCAGAGCCCAGGCTGGGAATCCAAACCTTTCTCTACAAAATAATGCTACTTAAACTCGTGGGCATGACCTCTGATGGTTGAGTGTTGTTACAGGTCTCCAAGTAATAATAATATAAACGTTGTGATAATAACTGACCCTGATAAACAAAGTGTGATTGCTGGAAAAGCAGAGCAGAAGAAGTTGGAGGCGGTTTGGTTTGGACTGTGAGCTCCAGCTGAAACTTGTCCTCCTCCATCAGCTCCTCTAAAATATATTTCAGCTCTGCAAACCACAGCCAAAACACACAAGGACACTTTTCTATCATTGTGGGAACCAGTTAGCCTAATGTATGCTGGAGTAAACCCATACAGACACAGGGAGAACATGCAAACTCCACACATGCAACATCTAGGCCAATAAATGGATCATGGAGCTGTTCTGGAAATAAACCATTAGCGTGGAAATAAACTAAACTCTGGCTTGTGCAAAAGGTTGGGTATCACAATCAACAAACGCCACTGTGAGCAAAAATCAAAGCTAGTAAAAAAGTGCAGAACCATGTCAGATTTAAAAACAAATCAGAACCAAGTTTCAATACCCAACCCATGTTCACATGGAACCACTTGAGTACAAAAGCTTATTTAAATACAGAAATGCACTCGCTCAGCCTGTCCATCTGGGTCGTCCTCGGGTTTGGTACCTGGGGTTTCGTAAGCATTTTTTCCATTAATGAAAATGAAACATTAGGAAGGCTGTTGCCATGCCGACCGTTGGCGCTGTGTAATCCTGAGCAGGAGCTGTGACCTTTCTGTCTCGTGTAACCTGATCTGAGCAGGACCGAGTGTTAGAACATTTAATCGTCTTTCTGTCCTTCCTTTGACGGCCGTTATGTATTTACTCTTTCTGTATGTGACCTCCTGTTAGCTTGGAGCTCTTTGTGAGATGCTAACGTAGCTAACCAGGTAGAAAACCTGTCAGAAGTTACATGTATAATCTTGGTATCTGTCCGTCTCTTAGTTTCTGTTTGTTCATCTTTCAGTCTGTCCATCTGTGTCTGTGTTTATTTATTTGCCTACAGGCTAAGTCCGTCCAAGAGAAAACATTAGCAGAAGGTTGTATCATACATGTTTTGTCTCTTTGTGTTTAAGAGCCTTTTCTCTCTGAAATAAACCAGAGTGAAGTGTTTTGGCAGAGCATGGAAACTTTGATTCAGAGCCCTTCAGCACTGTTGTGTGGAATGATGAATCATGATTGGAATTCTATGGTGGCGACGCCTTCAAAGGCCTGATTAGAAGGTCGGTAAGGGTAGAGAAAGAGGAATCCTGGTGTGGGAGCCAATTCAGGTGCTGGTACTGATGAGCAGCTTCATTGTGAAGCTGCATTCATGCTTCAAGAGGATATTAGAGAAAGATCCTCCACAATCCAAAAGCTCTTTAATCAAGAGGAACGATCAGATGTTTGCGTATTGTTTTCTTATTGTTTCAGCGAGACCATGCTCTTTCCCACACTGCAAAGACATGGCTCGAGGTCGGGTCCATCATGAGAATGTTTTGGTCTGGTTGGTGTCCAGTTTAAACCCTAAAGAGAACATGTGATCTAGCCAGGAAGTGTTTTCACTACTTTCACAACTGTTTGAAGCCAACGCTAAGAGGGACGACACTGAGTGCATTTAAATCCACTTAATAATTCCAAACTGCGGAAAATCATCTTTTTCAGTAATCCAGTGACTGAGTTTACATGCACTTGGGTAATCAGATAATGTTTACATGACTCAGACTTGTACTTTGCAACCAGCCAATAATCTCACAAAAAATGTCACTGTTTGTTTCATACCATCTGGAACCACTGAGATTATTCATACATTATAGTGCATTCCAAAGTTTACCCAAAAGTGTTCAGTAGCCGTTTCCATAACACAGCATTTAATGACAGATCCAGTGAGAGAAACAAGCCTAGAAGAAGTTTAAAAAAAAAGGAAAGAGAGCAAACTGGTGACCTGCTACAATGTGAGAGAGCAACAATTTGATCATTTAAAATAAAATCACAATACTAATGTATTTTTTAACTATAGGTTTATCAAAGCCAGCTTGCTCAATATTTGAGAGAGAGAGAATTTAGGGAGAAAAGCCCAAATTAGCAGCTACACTTTAGGAACAATCACCCAAAAACTGCAACTTGGAACTACCAATATTTGTTAGGGATTTTGTTAGACCAAATCCACTTAGAGAAAGTGGGTCTGGCAACCGTGTTTGATTCTGCTGGGCTCTTCCGGGTCAGGTCTACCTACAGCCTGAGTAAGGGATACATGCACTGAATAATCTGATAACTCAGACCAAATCCAGCTCTCTTAATCAGGTTTCTAGATCAGAGTATGATGTTTTTATGACCACTTTAATGAGGACTAAGATCAGATTATTAAGCTCGTGTAATCACACTCTGTGAGTCTTTTGTTATGTGTAAGTTTCCTCTCACTGCTTTAGTATTTAAAGAGATCAAACAGAAAAACAGTACTAATGATTTACTGTTAAAACAATTAAAGCTTAAGGTTTTACTATTTATGGACTTTTGTTGGTTTAAAATAACTCATGTATTTGTGTATCTGATCTGATCTGTTAATTTATTGTGTTTTTATAATATATCTATATATCAGATTGGTTTGAGTTCATAACACTGAACATTGGAGTCACTGAGATGTTTGTATGCAGTTTAATCAATCAGACTCCCTCAACTGGATCTGACGTGTCCTTTAATTGACTCGGATTTTACCCAATGCGTTGTGGTGGTTTCACAGCTGGATTCTCAGAGATGTTACCTAATGTGGTGGTTCGGGTCCTGTTGGGTTTTGTGGGTCTGTGTTTGACGTTATCGTATTGTAATCACCCCACCATGGTCTGGACTCTTATTAACCTCCAAAATAAGTGCAAATCTGTGGTTCCCATGGAGTGAAATCATGTGAAACTGCACAACACGCAGCTCGTAAATAAATTTAACGACATCTTGTTAGAAGCTTTATGACCCGCTTCTGAAGTTCTGCTCAAGTATGGGTTTTAATATTTGACACCTCTGCTTCATGAAGATAAAGTGGAGGATTGAACCTGGTTCTTTTGTCCATTTTATCCAGAGTCAAACTTGAGGGCCAAACGGGTCATTCTTATCAGTCTGATCACCCAGAAACAAGAAAGCTTCCTTAAAATTATTGTTTGTTATCATTGTAGGTCTTTAGAATACATGAACCTCAGTACTTGATGATAATTTGTTCCACACCACACATGTGCAGAGAAAATGTTTCCTATGAAGAATAACGTAAACTGAATCCATTCTAGCCTTCCAGAGTTGCTTATTTAAAGATTTTATTTACCCATCCAAAAAAACAGTAGGCCTACTTAGATTAAATACATTAAAAATAACAAATTCCACTCTCTCAGTTAGCTTTTCTCTCTTGTTACGTGTTTCTCACTGTTTTCCTTTTGGTTGGTTCCCGTTCTCACTAACCTTCTTAGTGACTTTTTTTTAAATTGCAGAGATTTGCACTGAGCGAAAGCTGTTGTATCAGTTTGAAGGTTAAATTTAGATTGTTTAATTAATGTTACTTTCAGCATCACTTTACGACTACATGCCCGTTTCTCTAATCTTCACCTAATTAAGTGGGCGTGTCTTTTAACTTATAAACTAGGATGTCTCTAAGTGGGACTGACTGGTTCAGTCTGTAAGGGGTAGATGTGGGCGTGTCTTAATGTGGACTGGCTAAGGAACGTGCTTTTGGTAGAAGTTTTAGGTTGTTGAGAGGTCCAGTCCTTAGGTGAGATATATGGACTGTTTGGACGGGTCCATAAATGGTACAGATTATGATTTAGATTGATAAGCATTTTTTAGACATCGACTTGTCTGAGTTTTACAGACAGATGTTTTTGAGTAGGATAAGTGGGCGTGGCTTTACTCTCTGTTAAGTGTAAAGGGATGTTTAAAGATTCTCAGAAGACCTGATTCATTTGGGTAATAAAGTCTCAACATGATCATGAGAAAACATGTTGAACTGATTTACCGGCCTCAGAGGAGTTTTTTTCATGAGTTCACAAATTTTAATTTTCTCACTCACACACACACACACACACACACACACACACACACAGAGAGAGCACAAACCTCACTGAGCATGCAGTCGTGTCCATCTCCATCCCTGAGCTTAAAACTGCTTAAAGCAAGAACATAATTGTGCATAAAGTTTATAAGTTTGTAGAATTCAGCGTTTGTTGTTTTATTTCAGAATGCAGGCTGCAATGCAGAATATGAAACACGTCTGGTTTAGAAAGACAGGCTAAAGGCCGTCTGCTGCTTTATCACAGGAACTTTGCTCTGAAATTCTGACTCGGCTCTGTTTGGGATTCTTTTCTCTTCTTCGTCTGTACCATCTATCATTAGACGCTGTGGAGTTTTTAACTTCATATAAAGATTGGGAATAGATTAGGACTGAGGATTTAGTGCAATTTGATTTTAAATACTGTATCATTTGTGTGTTAATCTTCAGTAACATACTTTTTCTTTCACAGTAAAGGCTGGAAAAACAGGTGAAAAAACCTCAAACTTAATGTGGCCTCAACAAACATAAGTACAGGTTCATAATAACAATAGACTCAACACAATAATTATATATTTCTTTTTAGAAAATAAAAGTGTGTAAAGGAAGCTGGAAAAGCCAGAATTAGAACTGAAGGGATGAGGTAGCCATGGGCTTTCAGTCCACTTCCTCAGACATGGTCGATTATGTCTCCATGTGGCTCCATCCTGAGTAGAAGACACTAATGGAGTCAAACCCGGGTCTCCTGATGTGAGATAGTGTATTAGGACATTTTTAATCTCCCACTGCAAAACGGTAACTAAATATGGTCTGAACTGTTATCCTGTTCTAATACAGCGAGAGAGAGAGAGAGACAGAGAGAGAGAGAGACAGAGAGAGAGAGAGACAGAGAGAGAGACAGACAGAGAGACAGACAGAGAGAGAGACAGAGACAGACAGAGAGAGAGAGAGAGAGACAGACAGAGAGACAGACAGAGAGAGACAGAGAGAGAGACAGACAGAGAGAGAGACAGAGAGAGAGACAGACAG
>JAVSBU010000035.1:2033986-2036486 GCA_033118015.1 Loricariichthys derbyi
TACACAAATTGTAAAGCTGCTTTGAGACAATGCTCCATTGTAAAAAGCACTATACAAATAAATTTGACTTGACTTAAACATTCTTAGTTAGAGTGAGAAAGGCCTGATGCTGTCCCTGAATAATCGACTATTTAATGAGTTGCCAGCTCGTTTGGCAGCTGATTTTAGTCGATTAATCGTCGCCGCCCTGCTGTACTGATGATGAAGGTAAATAAAGGTTCTACTGTGGATCAGTTTATTAGCAGCACAGATCCTGTAGGAGGATTCTCATGGTTTGTGATGCTCTTGTTTTTTTTAAGTTGTATTGTACCAGAGTGTGTATTAAGCTTTAAGTGGTGCAAAAATATGTTTTGACACAGTTATTACTGCCCTCTAAATGTCACCCCCATTTATAATAAGAGCACAGCCTTAAATTTAACACTCACATATGTGAACCCCCCCCACACACACACACACACACAGACACACACACACACACACACACACACACAGACAGACACACACAGACACACAGACACACACAGTAAAATTAACAGCCATGTATAAGCAGAGTCTGATTGAGGATGTTTAATTAATTAAAAAACTTTAGCTCGTGCGCATTAATTGGTTCTTTGTCCTTGCAGGTGCTTATTCAGTAAGATATATAATAAGGTTTTTTAACCTGCTCATTTTAAACTTTCTGCAGGAACCTAAACTCGATACATTGTGTCGAAACTCGATACAAAGCTCCTGCACGAGAAACACCTGTGTCTGACTCCTCTCCGGCCGATGCACGAGCCTGTGCGCGTGTGTTTAAAGTCTCTGAAGTTCATTTGATGAAACATCACGTTTTGTCCGTGCAGAAAATCAGGGTTCATTTAAAGTGCGCGGTTTCTCTTTAAGAGCTAAAGTTCCAGATTAAGACTCAGACTGTTTATAAATGCGGTTGTTTCTTGTGCCCTGTGTTACCCTGCGCTGTCTGATCATTATATTAAAGCTCTTACCTGGTTCGGACCTTCTGCTCATGTTCTCTCCTCTCTGTGCAGCTTCTGTTCTGCTCTCACCACCTCCTGTTATTACGAACCTGAGCACTAGGGGGCGTGACTCATCTGACCAAGCCAATACAGACACGCCCATATTATATATATTAGTAACTTATAATTTGTGTTTTCTCCTTTTTGGCATTATTGTTTATCCTGATATCTGAACCAAGTTAAATGATTTAATAAGCAAGTTAAAAAAGTAATAAGAAATCCAGTCCAACGGAGGAGCTGTGCTGAGGCGCCACCTACAGGATAGTGACAGTATTACACCTCCATCAAAATCCCTCTACCTTTACTGTACTGAGCTACCATTTACCTTTATGGTATTTAACAGCCGCCCTTATCCACAGTGACTTACAATTAATATTCGTACAGGATTTGAATCCAGTACCTTAAGCACTAGGCTACTACAGTCCTGTAATAATAATAACCAGACCCCCATCATCTCATCCCTTATGGATCCTACAGACCCAGGCTCAATAAATACACTATAAATTAAACCACAGCAGGCTTTGGATAGCTAATGCCCAGGTTTATCTCATATTCTGCTTGAGATCAAGCTAATAAAGTGTAAACAGGTTCTAAACCTGGAGCACGAAACAACAGAGATCTGACTCAGCTGCTCCTGAGGGTGCTGGGATAACACGGTCTCACCCACTTCTGCTTTGGCCTCGGCCCTTGGTTCTTACACACCATAACAGCCAAAGTATGCAGACACTACTGGTATGATGGGTTACATCCTACTGAACCTCAGTCTATCACATTTTTTGCAGCTTTTCACCACCACCAAGTCATTTCTGGAGTTTTTCTCTACCCACTATGGATACTGACCAGTGTTAGCTGTGGTGCATTATGGGATTCCATTAGAGATTTCTATAAAAGGGTGAAGCAGGTCTGGCAGAGGACCTTAAGAACTTAATTTATGTTGAATCAGTGAGTTCTCAGCATTGTGGATTTCCTGAGTGTGTGTGGGTTTGACACACTCGTACAAACTTTACACCGCACACACACAGCTCCTCTACATCACTAATTATTTTACTCACAGTCCCAGATGAGCAGCTCCGGCAGAGTCAGGGTTTAATCTTATGAAACATCTTGAAGCTAAAACCAGCTGAGCACTCATGCTGCACTTAGTCTATTAACTAGTACTGTGTGCTCTTAACTAACTACATATTCTGTTTCCTCTCTGAGCTACCAGTTCTGGACCAAAATGTTCTTCCATCATCCTGCACTCCTATGCTTCAGATTAATCTGTTAGCAGCAAGAGAGTAAAATAAGAGGCGTCATCAGAAGGCATCCAATGCACAGGACTAAATTGTGGACTATGTAGTGAATCAGATGTGGTTAGGACTCACAGAGTTGAACTTACTGCGGTCTGAGGTCATGAACACTGCAGCACATACTGCATTTTAAACGTCTCTAATACAAAGGCAGACTGATATTTTGAAGAGCCGAGGGTTAAGGGATTGGAAGAGAAT
>JAVSBU010000035.1:2041486-2052258 GCA_033118015.1 Loricariichthys derbyi
AGTTCATCTGCGCTCTTCAACAGCTCTGCAGCAATGATCACCTACACACACACACACACACACACACACACACACACACAGTAAGCTCTGCACAGGAATAACATGATCACCCCACATGCTGATGTTCTATCAGTTCATATAGAGGAAGCAGAAGCTCTGCAGCCCCTTCAGACTCTGATAGGCTTCCTCTGTCCTGTTAGCATAACCACTCGCACCGATCAACAACGGTAGGTGGGACTAAAACTGGACCCCGCCCCATTTCCCCCAGTACGATTCCAGAATTTCTGCTCACCACAGACGTGGTCCCGTCTCCGACCTCTTTGTCCTGCAGGTCAGCCAGTTCGCACAGCACTTTGGCGGCAGGGTGTTCCACCTCCAGCAGCTTCAGAATGGTGGCGCCGTCGTTTGTGATAGTCACGTCCTAATACGAGAGGAGCAGGCATGTAAACATACTGGGACGGGTGAGGAGATGCAGCTCAAGTTACGAGGCCAGCACTTACACCAATATCATCGACCAGCATCTTGTCAAGACCCACAGGACCCAGCGAACTCTTCACAATGTTAGCGATAGAAGCTGCCGCCATCACTGGAACAGAGACAAATAAACACTTATTATTCTCTCCGGTGATAAAACTAGACACATACATTTAAATAACTTTATCAAAAACAATACTAATAAATTAAACGAATCGATAAATAAGCACACAAACCACAACATTTTGTCACACCCAACATACAGACACACAAACACTACAAATACAGACCCAAACATCACGATAATTCTAATACAACCCATATTTAGACCCTAACAACACGGTATCTCTAATAAAACCCAGACTTCGAACCAAATATCGCGATATCTCTAATAAAACCCAGATTGATTTAGACCCAAATATCGCGATATCTCTAATAAAACCCAGATTGATTTAGACCCAAATATCGCGATATCTAATCTTACTTATTACAGCTGAACTTAGCCATGTCACGTCTGATTTAGATAAAAGCCTTTTCATATTAAAGTCTTTGTTCTTTAAAGCGATATGAATTAACTATATGGCTGATTTTATTGTGATTAATGATATAAAGCTGCGTTATTGTTGCCGGTATTAATCAGCACGTGGCTAAGCTAATGCTAACCTACGCGCTCGCGACTTTATTTAAACACATTCCCCGCTCACAGGGCGTTCAGGCTCCGTTTATCCTCTCTGCGGGAATAAACCGTACCGTTTTGGGTGCGCACGGACTCGCCGGTGCTCCTCTGCCCGAGCACGTTTAACGGTCCGTCCAGCGCCGCCATCATGAAGCGAGAGAAGAAAGGAGGAGCCGCATGGAATTATGGGTAACGGCCACCGGAAACAGCGCGGGCTGGAACCTTCCAGATCAACCGAGCCCATAAACAGAACAAACGCTCACCAACTCCGTATTTATCACTGAAATCGAATAAATATAATATAACATATAATGCGTTTGTTCTGTTTATTGTTACAAAGCTCTGGGCTTGTTTTTGGAACCATAAGCGAAAGAACTACAATTCCCATGAGAACGTGCTCTGTCTTTATGCTGCTCACTACACCCCCTGGTGGATCAGATTATAACAACACTTCAAATCATCCAATAAAAAAATATAAATAAATAAAAATAATAATAATAATAAACCCATAACAAAACCTGGGCTGTTCATATAAATGAACAAAATATTTATACAACCAAAATTCCTACATTCTGTGTCTTTTTAAGTTATTATTAAACACACGTTGTTATTTTTTAAATTGATTCATCACTTTTTATCATTTTATTTGAGCAGATCAATTTTAAAGTGCGGGTTGGGGACAATTAGCCAAGTATTAATATTTAAGACATTAAAAATGGACATCACAATGAGTTTGGTGCATAGGTTTTTTTGCAATGTGATGCAATAAATTACAGTTTTAATATCCTTTGTAATAAAGTACTTCTGACATGAATTTATAACATTGGCTCATGTGTTAAAACAAGTTATTATTTGAGAGAAAATTAGAGAAAATTAGGAGTTAGGTGTGAAATCCTTATCCTGTGTCACATATGATGATTAATGTGATGATGAAGCTTTTTAAATCTTACACGGACAATCTAAAATATATAATTAAAATACATGTAATCTGCTCTGAAGCTTCGGCTTTAATGGGACCAGTTTCTACAGTTCATTAGTTTGCTGGCTTTCTATATAATTACTTATTTATGAATACATTTATGTGTTAAATGACATAGAATGCTACTCATATATACTGAACGGAATGGTTTAGTGCTAGATTAATAACGTTAGACATTTCAAGTGAGATTAACGGTAGAACTAAGATATTGTGCATTTTGAACGTTTCAGACCAGGTTGAGTCTCAAATTGTTTCTAATTCCCTACATAGGTGCACTACGTAAGTTAAGAATTAATAAATGTCTATGCGGTATGTAGTGCACTAAGTAGTTCACTTAATAGCTGTTTGGGACTCAACCGCAGAAATTCTTATTGGTTATCTAAAGTGAAAAGTAGGCGGTAAAAAATAAATCTGTTGAACTTTTTTAATTGTCCAGTTGGCTGTCAGCTTGCTAAGTAGTTATTAAGTCATTCAAGATAAAGAAAATGCCTCGAACTTCCTTTACAATTGAATAAAGACGGAAAGCTAAAATTCTTGCTAGCATCCCTGCCACTTTCTATTCCTACCCGTTTTCTAGTATTCCGCGCTCTGATTGGTTGGCGGTGAAACAGACTGGCTGTAATTGGATGTTACGAGAGGCGGGATTTGTAAAATTAAGGATTTTACGCGATATAAATGTGTTGGATTTAGAAATACACAAAAATGATTCAGAATAGTTAACATTTAAATTCATTTACATAATACTAAGAATGTAATTAAACGTTTTTGTATTTAAATATTTACAATGATGTGTTACTGTTTGGCATTTAGTCCAAAATTCATTTAACTAAAGCCCATTTACTCAGAGTGAGATTATTCTAAGATTATGGATTCTGTGAATGTTATAGATTTCTTACTATACGATAAACCTTTAATTTAAGGACATATAAAGTGTTTTAAACCATTGGTGTTTGGCTGTTCAGGCTGCCCAATTTCTTATATTAAAACTTCCCATACAAACAGTCAGAAACCTGCATGTGATTCCCAATCCAGCAGCTCCTGGTTTTCACATTGCACTGGCTCCCTGTGGCTGGTGTATAACATTTATAAACACTGTTTGTACAAAGTTGACTTATAAAGCTAAATAAAAGACGAAGCCTTTGCCTCAAGGAATTAATCAAACCCTATGCTAGTAAGAACAACTGCTGCTGGAGATGATGAAAGGTTTGGAGGACAGGTGGGGTTCCCACAGCCTGCTGGGACAATCGAGGACTCTCATGGCACCATAACGGCTCCACTGGGAAATGCATATATGGTTTCATTGCTAAAAAGCCTTTTACAATACAGCATTGTCTCAAAGCAGCAGCTTTACAAATATGTAGATCCACAGGGATAACTAAACAAGCCTAGTGTCAAGAAAAAACTTCCTAAAGGGGAGGTGGAAAAATATTGGGAGGACCAAGATAATGAATATAATAAAGTAGAGATAAGCAAGTCTCTATTTATTAGTTAATTCAATATAAATACAGTCACTGAAGGTCCAGCAGGGACAGTGGAGTTAAAGTCCTCCAATACGGTCTGGGAAAAGACATGATGGCTGGAACTGGAGAAGATGCATTCCTTTCAAAACACCCAAAACATGCATAAGATGGATAAAGTCGTGGACTGGGGGCCAGAAGGTCCAAGGTTCAGCTCTCACCTCTTCGAAGCTGTTAACTTTCATGGTTTGAATCAGTCGCACACAGAAAACCAACATAAATAACGAAGACAGAATGGTTTTAGCTGGACATTTATTTATTATCGCTGATACATTACACTGGTTTCATTGAGCAGTTACAGCTAGCAGTTTTATAAAAACAAAGTACAGTACGTTCAATTTAAAATAAAGACGGCTCTGCAGCGATGTTTCCTAATGTACAACTTTACAGATAAAATCGTAAAAAAAAGAAACAAAAGTGCAAATGGGAAGAATGAACAAACATACAAATGAAAAACCAACATGTAATGTACAAAAAAAGTCTGGAACTCATTTGCATTCTTCATTTATTAACAGATTTGGTTTTATTTACACAAATGGTTTGCTGTACTGGGTTTGGTAAAGTGATCCTCTTAAAACAGTGCTCGTGGGAAAGACAAACTTTAAAATCAAATTCACACAGTATTTAGGTAGTTCATAAATATTGCAACATCAGGTCATAAAAGCAATAAATAAATAAAACTATTCTAATGTGAAGGACCGAACGCTGTGTGAATGAACCAGTGATAAAACCCAAAGCTGGTGCAGGGTAACAGTAGTGAAAGTGGAATTGTGTGGAATTGTGGGAAAAATTAAGCAACAGCGTGAAACCCTGAACTGAAATAAACACCTGTGGTTAGCAAAGCCTAAACCATGAGCTGCTGTTATTTGCTAGCCTTGTGCACTGCAGTAGTTTTGTCTATGCTTTAAATAAGACAGTTAGCAGAGACACGATCGGGGTAAACGTCCGATTAAGAGCTATTTAAAATATCTCTAACTTTATCTCCTAAAGTACAGCTTAGCACAATAAACCTGTTTTGTAGATGGAACAGCCAAGCAGACAGCCAATCACGGGACATATTAGCATTATCTTTATTAGCTAGATGCTCTAGAAGCAGATCAGTAACTTAGTGTTTATACCCATAAAACAAATTAGAATTTTTGTTGATTACTTGATGGCTTGTGGTAATGCGATAGCGCCAACTCCGAATTATGGCTTGGTATTGATCACCTACAGCAATGATGACTGTTGGCCAATAAAGGAAAGTCATGACCGTACGCTTATATTCCACCGTCACCCTTTTCCCCCCTCCGACTGGTCCAGTCAAGACAAAAACAGTTTGCTATAACGTTTTCCCTTTTTCCTAGACATCTATTCGGAACAAAAAACTGACTTGTGTTCAGTGCATAAGCAAAAATACATTACTATTTCTGTGCATATTGTGCATTGCTAAGATCTGCTAAAGCTGCGATTTTGAATTGTAACTTAACTCCATCGGTGCATAATATTGCAGAATATTTTCCGTTCTTCACGCGAAGCTGCTGGAGCTCAGACACTGGAACTTTTCTCGCAGCGACTGGACGACTTTGGGCTGATTCAGCGCCTGATGGGCTTCGTTCGGATCGTTCCAGGTGTAGCCATGCAGAGCGGAATCCGGAGTTTTATCCAGCTCCTCGCTCTCATCCTCAGAGCGGATCTCGACGTAATCATCATCGTTGTCACCGTCGTCTTTGAAGTTGGCCAGGTAGTTCTGAGTGGCGCTGAGGGCGTTCAGCGGTGAATTCTTGTTCAGGACCAGCACTTGCTGTGAATCTCTCAGAGTCAGATCGCATGACTGCGAAAGTTCAGACTGGACGGGGCAGTCCGGGAGGCTGTGCTGCCGAGGCCCGAGGCTGCGTCCTCCAGCTGGACCACTCGTATGTCCCTCAAGTCCCTGATTACCCAGAGTCTCTTTCTCTTGCTGCTCTGCCAGCGAGGATGAGGACTGACACCGACTGTATGGGGTGGCTTTAATTCTGTGCTGCCCCAGCGTACTGTAAATGTGATCCGAGTCATCTTTGCTGGTCGGACTCATGCAGGTACTCCAGCGCTGACTGGGCAGACTGGCTGGAGACGGTGGAAGGTTCTTCAACGCCGGAACAGATGCCACTGGCGTCATCTTTCCCTGAGGAGTCGAAGAGCACCCCGCTTCAGCGGCAGGCCAGGATGTGAAGCCAGCAAGTTCGCCATTGCTGTAGGTGCAGTTCAACCAGTCTGCCTCCGGGAAGGCACTTTCAGGCAGGGACGGGGATGATGCTAAGCCTGGGGTTGAGCGTGTGGATAATAGGTGAGGGCCTGCGATGCTGGCCGAGGATTTTAGCACTGGAGGAGTGTTGGAGGGATCCTTGAACGTCACTTGCTCATACAAGTGGGAATACTCAGCTATTCTTGCACCTAGGGAAGAGGAGAGGGGTAAGAGGGAGAAGAATACATATTCAAGAGGGAGGCAAATATAGAATGCCAAACATGCCTTACCTATAGCTGCCCCACCTTGCTTCTTCTCTTCCAGGATAGCAGCCAGGTCTTTAGGCTTACTGGTTCGTATTCTTGCACAACTGGGCTCATGATCCATGCTCTTCATCTTCAGTAGCTGATTAGCCTTCTTGATCTTCTGGCTGTATTGCCTGGCCATGAGGAAGACCCTGTTTCTGCCTTTCTCTCCCAAATCAAGCAGTTGTTGCCCATCGTCCCCACCCAGCAGAAGACTGGAGGATGCCAAAGGAAGATAAGATGGGTCCAGACCACTAAACAGTGCATGTAGCTCAGGGTCCTTATTCGGAGGAGGAAGTGGATCTTCGTCATCCATCCTGAAGCTTCCACTGCTCAGCCGGGCCAGTTTGTTACGGATGCTCTTGACTGTGCCAGGCTGGGGTTCAGGACTGGGGACTTGAGGGACCTGGGGAACCTGAGGGACTTGGGGGGCTGATGGAGTAATGGGAGATGAAGGTGGCGTTTCTGGCTCATCTATCTCAAACGTTGGCTCTCGTACAAGCTTGGGAATACTGAGAACTGGCAGTTTAAAGGATGGAATGGGGTTGTTGGCTGGAGGGCTGGGTGATGCTGTGACCTTCTTTACTTTCTTAGCACCATCTGAAGGTGACTTGACTCGAGAGTCGCCACCTTTGCGTGCACAGTTGGATTTCTTGCTGGGAGATTCAGGGGGTTTTCGTTGGGACTTGAGTGTCTTTTGTTGGGATTCCTGCTGAGGTTTGGCCACCTTGCTTGGGGAGCCACGTGACTTATCTGAGGTTTCTGTTTTACTTTGCGACTCACATGTCTTCCCTGGTGATTCAGGCGTGCCGACAGGGAATGCGGCTGGAAGCTTGTCCGGTTTCTTCTCGTTATTCCGGATGTAGTTCTCCAGGTCATTCCAGATCTCCTCCACTTGCTCAGACATGCAGTCAGCTGAGGACTGCTCTGTGTCTGACGTTATAGATGTGTCTGTATCAGTAACTGAAACTGTAGGAATCTCAGGAAGTGGGCGATTTGCCCCCAGAAATAGGCTCTCATCAGAAATGTTCTGGCTCGATGTCAAGTCCGCTGAGGGTGACTGCATGAAATGGGCTTCCTGTTTGGCACCCTCTTGATTTTCCCTTCCTGTCTCTGTGACAGAACACGGCAGTTCACGAAACACAATGGTATCATAGATGTTTTCTTCTTCCTCTGGCGTGTGCACATCAGCAGACTCAAACGGCACCACCTCTCGACCCGATGACCTGTTGCTCTCAGGCGAGCTCTCGGTTTCGACTGGAGAAACCAAGATTTGTGGAGTCACAACTGGTTTGACCTCCGGCACCACTGAAGAGGGCTGGATGAGCTCTGGCTCTTTCCGAATGAGTCCCATGGCCTGGAGTTCCTCGTAGCTGATGTTATCATAAACATTCTCAATGTCATCTAACGTCAGCTGTTCAGCAGAGGATGAGCCCGATATTTCGTTACTTGATGACTCCGTGTTGTCCTGAACTTCATCTTCATGGAGAGGTCTCTTCATAGGACTTTGCCTCTCACTTTGTTGCTCTCCTACACTGCTGGCCCTACGCAGCACTCTGCCCCCGCTGGCTGGGGGGTCCAGCTGCACCGACTGGGTTTGTTCAACGTGCCAGCTGCAGGGTCGCCCGGGACGGTCATCAATTGTGTCGTGATCGCTTTCTGCGTCGTGCCCGCTGGCATTGTTGTCTGTGGGCACGAACATCTGATAGATGTCTTCATCATCATCTATCTGCACGGTCTTCTGGCGGGTTGGGAACATAGCTCGACGCACTCTGTGGTCTGCCCATATGTTTGCGACTGAGTGCCCGATGCTCGTGCCAAACAAGTGGGAGATGTGCTCGTGGGCCTGCTTTTCGGGAGGACACGTCACCCGTAAGATGGGCGTGTGGACCGTCTCCATCTGAAGAGACTCTTTGGCCGTCTAGGAAAGAGGAACCAAAGGGTTAAAAACACAAACTCATTTATCACCAAGTGGCTGTGGTTTATTTTTCTCACCTTTAGATCTACTTGGTCAAGGCCGCGGTTCTTCCACTGGTCAATTCGGTCCACAGAGACCTGCTGGTTCAGCCTTTTTCTGCTGCTCTTTCCAGGCACACGTAGCTTCCCTCCAGAACTCTACACAAACACAAAGGTTCCACACAGGATTAGTTCTCAAAAGCATCACTGAGGCAAGAAGCTCTAATTCCACAATGATTTTAAATACACAAGAAACCTGCAATTATCTGCTCAAACTTAGCATTTTATTTCCTAGTAGTGCAGTGCTGGATTTACCTGTTTAAATTGTTAAAGAGTCCTCAGACATGGACTCTGCTGTTATTGACACATAACGGTCACTAGGTGGCGCTTTTTGCTCAAAGCAATTAGATTGGTTACAATATTGACGCTTTCAGCCAGTGAGTCTGTTTGCTGATTCTATTCCTTTAAACATTTGGTTTATTTATTTATGAAAAGAGTGTACAAAGTGCTAGTGCAAAAAAGTGACTCACCAGTCCGCTGTCGTCCTCATCATCGGCATCCTGTTGGTGCAGACTGTCGTCTACGTCGCTGTGGTCACCAGGATCCAGCGACTCCTGGGACTGGTTGACAAGGCTGCGGGATCGACCAATGGTGCCCAGATGGACCACAGGAGAGAGCAGGGTGGCACCAAAACTGCTTCGCTGTAGGGAATTCAGAAGATTATGATTTAAGTTCCATAATTGTCAGACTGTGTGACAATTTATAATTAATTTTAATACAATCTATGGGTCGTACCTTCTGTATGTCTGGACTGGATACTATAAACAAAAACAAAGTTATTTACGCAAGTAGATCTTAAGTTCTATTATACACCCAAGAAAATTAGAGTTCTACTCACTTGCATGCTTGTTTTTGAGTAATTTGGACAAGGGTTCTGGACAGAGAGAGAGGGGTACAGATTAGTTTATATAAATTTAATTTGAAATCTTGAAGTTTATTCTACTTCCTGTCAGACTCACCCGTCTTCCTGCGGACTCTCCTGGGAGAGGGACCTTCTTTGAGGTTGAGTTTGTTCTGACCATCAGGGCTACACTGCAAACCCGACTGGTCTGCATGGACAGAACGAGAAAAAATAACAATACAAATCTATCCATCTGTTTGTTCTTCAATCATCCGTCCAACATCCAGCTGCTATTCAGCCATTATTCTGTGAGATGTTCTCTCAGATCCCAGACGTCAGAAGCTTAATGATGCAGTGAAAAGCTCCTCGATATTATGGGATCATGATCTTACAAATGGTTTGGGTCGTACTTACGCACATCCATTTCCAGAATAGCCTGCTTCGCCTGTGGAAAGATAAATAGCATAAATTATTAGAGGAGTTCATTTGTAAAAACTGATAATCATTATTTAAAAAAATCACTCTATTCTAATCCGTAATCACATTTTGGCAGAAAACTTTTCTTTATCAAGGTGTTGAAAAATTACATTTTACAGGAACAATCAAAAGCTTGATGCTGTTTTAGAGCAAAACCTCGTAAATTTAACAAGGGAATCAGAGCGCGGTATTCAGGTCAGGTGACACAACTGTTTTGTTGCGGAGAAAAACGCTGTCTGACAGGAATTTCTTTGTTTTTAGTGATTTTTAATTAATTAAAACAAGCCAAGTGCAGTTTTAGTGATATGTGGAATGAAAGCGTTGGAGTTTTTTCCATGCATTCAGAGGATGTACAGAGTGATACGGCTCAGTGCCAGGCTAAGATTAGCTCGTAACCCAGAAACCATCCTCTAAATACAGTTTTGAGGGCACGATGTACTTTTAGGACTTCTTTTAAGTTTTAGAGGACATGACTTGCGTCACAGGGCGACTTCATTTGGATGAAGCCTAAATTTTAATTTATTTTAGGAATGAGGTCAGGTCGACTGAGTGAGCAGGAGCTTTATAAAAATATCGTGGTGCTTTAACTTCTGTTATTGAAACGATTTGCTTCAGACTTATTCTTATTCTAGGTTGGAGCCTGCAAGGTCATGAGTTCAAATCCCAGTAAAAATCCCCCAAATGCCCTGCTTTGGTCCCAAGTCACAGACTCTGATAAATGATGTGCAATCAGAAAAGCCATGAACATGAATGAATCCTGACCTTAGCTGGGATTTTAGCAGGATGGTTCTCCAGAATGAGTCTCTTTAGGTGTTGGATCCATGTCCGCTTGTCCTGCTGAGACTTGGCCTGCAGAGGAGAGAAAAAAGTGGGACATCATCAACCTCCAGGTTAGACGGGGCCTCAAAAAGAAAAGCTCTCTGCTGCAGATTTCTCTCTGATCTGATCGATAATCAACGTCCAGCAAAAGGAGGAGAAACGGTGAGTCCTAACTGTCCTTTAACTGTGTTAAAGCTAATTCATCTCACTGAAATCACACTATAAATATAAAAGTCTCATCCGACCTCTAACCCTAAATCTAACCTCAATAACCCAAAGCAGCTCTACTGGCTCTTTTGGTGCTCACTTGTTCACATGATGGCCAGCAAAATGTCCCCACCATGCCTTTCTATCCTTGTGGGGACATTTAGTCCCCATGATGTACTCTAAACATGTCCACACACACACACACACACACACACACACACACACACACACACACACACACACACACAGAGGCATGTT
>JAVSBU010000035.1:2154397-2167034 GCA_033118015.1 Loricariichthys derbyi
TAAATAAATGACCAAGTATAATATTTTTGTCTCATTTGTTTAACTAGGTTCTCTTTATCTACTTTTAGGACTTGTATTAAAATCTGATGATGTTTTAATTCACATTTGTGCAGAAATATAGACAATTCTAAAGGGTTCACAAACTTTCAAGCTAAATAACTAAAGTGACTTAAATATAGCAGAAAATGAAATGGTTGCAAACATGCAGTGGTCAGCCATCTGCTTTTTTACTTTGGTGAATAACTGGGTCAAATGAGTTTGACAAAACCAAAGATTGCAATTTTTGTATTTCAATATTGTATTTTCAGTATTTGTGTCCTTATTCATCCAAAAACATGAAAATGTTTATGACATTTTTAACCAAACCCTTAATATTGGGCTTGTTAAACTTAGAGATTGTTTTTATTGTCATTAATTCTAGTTTATCTTTAGCCATTTTTAGAGTTTTTCTAGTTTTTGTTTTAACTTAATGGTGATATTCTAATACTATCCCCGTGAGTGGAGATGAACAGCAGGATGTGGCAATGCAGCGCTTTATTAGAAAAGCACTAGAGAACAGGGATCAGAGTCAAAGTTAGGGGCAACCCAGGGATCAGTACATGTAAACCCGTAGATCAAAGTCAGGATGGGAGTAGAAGGTCCGCAGTTCATGTAATTAATCAATTAAAATCAAGAGTACGCTCAGAAATTAATTAATTGCTATTTGAATTCAGAAAGGCAGTATTTAGTAGCATATTGAGCATGTAGATGGGAATAAATACACCAACAAATGAGAGTGTGACAGTTCGGGGGCTTGGCTGGGGTGTGTTAGTGCAAAGGGTGCTGGTTGAAGCGAAATCAGGCATAACAGATGTCATATGTTCAATTTAAAACCCCTAAATGACAAAAATGCACTATGTATTAATCAAACTGAATGCATGTAATACTATTGTGAAAATAAATCCAGAAACTATAGAAATGAACAATGACTGTGCTTATTTGATTCCCTTTTTTAACTTGAGACTCAAAGCTTTTGTAACATATCAAGTGCTCAAGTGTGAAATTGACTATTTTGATAGCTATCATTATCTTGCCATGGATTGTCAAGGTCCTCTTATGGTGTACTCATGCTAAGTGATCTGTACCGTGCATGCTTGACCACCAAAGTCCGGTTAGTGTGACTAGAGTGTCTGCTCTGTAACATGCCCAGGTGCGGTATGCTGAACCATGCTCAGACCCACTTGAAGAGGTGGGCTCAGGCACAGTTCAGATCAAATCCAGCACAGTACAAATGCAGCTAACCATGCACGAGCATGGAACACAACATCAACTGACTCCGTAACAATTTTCTTATTCTCTCAGTACAAATATCTGAAATTCACTGCATTACATAATCAACAATTTTATTAGGTGTATTAAAAAGCTGTGAGTCAGCACACTCAAAACAACTCTAAAAAAAGCCACAAAGTAAGACCAACTAAGGTCATTTGTGCTGTGCAACCATGTCTTACTCCAACATAAACAGTAGCATCGTGATAACGTATGCGCGCTCAGGAACAGATCTTTAAAGCACAATGTCAGCGCAGGCCAGCGGGAGAATGGGAAGGGGGGACAATCAGGCTCTGGCAGGGTACAAGGTAATCAGGCATGCTGTGAGTACATCCTAAATGTTACTGAATCATAAAATATGAGACCCATCATGGGACGCATTTAAAGAAACCATATTTCTTTGTGTTAAAATGTAAAACTAATGGTGCATATAAAGTACATTATACTAATATTTTACAACTCACTAATATTAAATGTAAAGGTCATGTGAACTGGTAATTTGAAAACTTTAGTCTGTTCACAATGATACAATTTAGAGCACTCTTGAAAACAGTGACTATCATCTATGTTCTTATGTCCTTATTCGCATTAAAACATTATAAATATTCATAAATATGATAATTAGAAACCCCTCTCATCTCCTGCCATTTCATAAGAGTGGGTCTGGCTAATGCCAAAGGCCAAATTAGCTTACATTTTTCAAAGATATCTAGAGTTAGTTCCAGATTTATCTGGCATCCATAGTTAAGAATGGCATAAAATATTATGAAAAACACTTTGTGGTGAATGGTGTTAATCTCAGAATGAAAAAAAAAAAGAATATTGAAGTCTTTTTTAGGAAATACACCTTTTTCCTGCCAAACCCATCTCAAGCGCTTGTTGCCAAAAAGCTCTATTTCTGTCTCATCTGGCAATAGTTCCTAGATCTGGTAAATGTTCCAGAAGTATCTAATGAGCTCTAGCCTTCATGGTTAGATGATAGAAAGGGCTCTCTTCTGGCACATCTTTCAAATAGTATCTTGGCATGAAGATTGTTTCTATTTATAGACTTGGATAGTTGGTTAGCTAAAAATGATACAATCTTCTGCAAGTATTTAATTATGAATAATGCTGTAATGTTTGCATTTCTAGCCTCTCTATCCTCCTTACTCTGCATAGGGGTAAATACATTATGATTTAATGTCTTTTAAAAGATCTGTTCACTGTTTTTAAAGGTTCCCACTATGTTAATAATTTTAAGCTTATAATAAATGAATTATAGCAAATGAAATTTCAATATATATACACCTACATTTACATTATGATTTCAGCTGCTTATTTATTACAACCCATAGCTGTTTGATATTTATTTTCATATTTACAGGTATTTACAGGTAGGTATGCATCATTTTACATCCATCTGATCAATGTCCTTTTGCTTTAACAGTCTTGAGTTAATTATAATAGGAAATAAAAATCTGTTTTATAACTTTTAACTCTGTGGCTGTAAAGAGTTAATCACCTCAACAGCCATTCAACTCTGTGAATCCTTGAGCAGAGGCAGGAGTTAAAGTGCAGAAGGTCATTTGTGTGTGTTTGTGTGACTACCGTTAGCTCATTTTTGGACTGGAGACTATTCTACATTTAGACCTTTAGCATATTTAGAATATACCCTTAACTAGATTGACTTAAAACTGATACAATTTTAGCAATTATAACTGTTACAAGCCAAGCAATTTTGGGTTAATGGTTTTACTCAAGGACCCAACAGTGGCAGTTTGGCAGATGTGGTATTTGAACCATAGACCTTCTGTGTCATAGTCCAGTACCTTAATTGCTAGGCTACCACAGTTCTAACTTGAGGGATGTGTTAAGATAATTTTTGAGCAGGTTACTTTCCACTACTAATTTGTATCAAGCTGTATTATCTTCTCTCATAACTATATAAACTGGTTCACATTTACTCATTGAGTCTCTTTTTCATCTGGTTGATCTTCTGTGTTGTTCTTAATACAAAATTATCAGCTCTTAAGTGCTACAGCTTGACAGGTCATAAGAGGACATTACTGTATTTTCTATAATTATTGTGAATTTCCACAAATTAAAAAAAAGGTTTTAGCATGTATATAATGGTTTAAGCCTTGGAGGCATGTATGTATTGTTTGCACTCATTTATTGTGAAAATATTTACATTACAGTAGCCTTAAAAGACGTGATGTGATATGACGTGACTGTGCTTGATCAATGTCCATTTCAGTCAACATCCTCTTTTACAGAATGTAATGCGAACGTTAAATGGCACATACTTTTCTACATATAATCAAAGTTGACTGAAATATTCAAGAAAATATATATTGGCTATCACAGTTTGCATGCAACTTACATACACTAATTTGCTATACAATTAATATTACCAGTATTGATAGTTAGCATTGACAGGCCAGAAATGATTGAATTACAGTAATATATATTGTTGCTTGAATATCTGTGAACCTTTTATGAATTATCCATATTTCTGCAGAAATATGACATAAAACATCATCACATTTTCACACCAGTTTTAAAACTAGATAGAGAACCCAATAAATAAAACAATAAGACAAATTAGCATATTTGGTCATTTATTTATGAAGGAAAATTATGCAATAATTGCATGGTGTGTTTTAAAACTCTCAAATTCGTATTTCACTGCAAGTCTCTGATTTTGTATCTTATTTTCCAGGAAGAATATATCATGAAGCAATAAAATTAAATAAAAACATCAGTGTTGTTTCTTTTTTCTTTATGTAAATAAAAATTATTTCTTAAAAAGTTATTGAATTTAAGGCCAAAAATTGTGACATGCCAAAGTGCTCATTTTCAAGTTGAAATTGTAATGTCATCGGAGCTGATTTTTGCTTCGCAGGAAAATAAAACGTGAAGAGAAGTCAATAAACCTCAATTTCTTTGTATTATTTGACAATCCTAGGGTTAAAGAATATAATTTCTAGAAACAAATATAGTGTGTAATGAACATTTCCTCAGTATGTATGGACAAGCCAGAATGGTATTATATTTGGTAAAAAGAAAGCACTGTTTTCCACATATAAATATTTTCTCATTACGGTGGTAGTATCATGATTTGGGCTTGTTTTGCAGTATCTGCGTCAGACAGCTGCCAAAGGTACCAAAAGCTGGTTCAGTGTCCATGGTGTTACTGTGTTTGATTGGCCAGCAAACTCGCCTGATCTAAACCCCATAGAGAATCTATGAGCTGTTGTCAAGAGGAAGATGAGACACCAGACCCAACAATGCAGGTGACCTGAAGGCTGCTGTGAAAGCTGGGCTTCCATTCCACCTGAGCAGTGCCACAGGCTCCATGCCACACCGCATTGATGCAGTAATTCATACAAAAGGAGGCCTAACAAACTACTGAGTGCATAGAAATGAACACATGTTTCAGAAACCTAGCATATCTGTTTAAAATATAATTTTATAATTGAGCTTATGTAATAGTCAAATTTTCTGATACACTCAATTTTGTTTTCATTATCTGTAAGCCATAATCATTAACATTTCGAGAAATAAAGGCTTGAAATGGTTCACTCTATATGTAATGAATCGATAGAATATATGGGTTTCACTTTCTGAAATGAGTGACGCAAAATAATGAACTTGATATTCTAATTTTTTGAGACGCACCTGTATTCTAAAACAAAATTCCATCACATCTGTCCGTGAACTGAATGTCATTTTAGTTGCTGCACAAGGGGGTCATGCCGGACGTGCTGCTCAAAGATATGTAATGTTGGTTCTTTTTCATCAATAAATAAATGACAGAGTCTTATATTTTGTCTAATTTTAAAGGGGTTCTCTTTATCTTTTAACACATATATGAAATAGGGTTCCCTAACTTTCAAGAACCACTGTATGCTGTGTATACAAGTAAGATTGCATCTTTAATTCCTTATTAAATGCAAGTTTTCAAACTGGCATTTGACCCAAGTCTGGTGATGCTTGATAATTTACTCCATTAGAGGTTTAATAGAAAAGCATGCATATTAGATAAACTGGTTGACAGACCTAATTAAATAAAAGTGTTTATACAGAGAAGTGTTAGTAAAATTAGCAATGATTTAAAATGCAAAGAAAACCATATTTTTGCTCTCAGAGCAACAGAAAAGGACAAAAAGCAACTGACAATAAAAAGGAATGTTTAAAAGCTGTGAGGCAGAGTGGATAAGACAAAATTCTAGGTTCTCACCTTCTGTTGAGCTTCATTTTGGTTGAGCTGAGTATCTGCATGACAGGAGTCTGAACATGGGGCTAGCAGATGCACAGGATTTATTGCTTCCACATGTTCCTTCTCAACGGATTCTCCCAAAACCTCAAGCTTCTGACTAAGCATCTGCAGCTGAGTCTGTAGTGACTGAAGCCTACTATGAAGTGCTTCCAGCAGTGCCAAGCTGGAGCTCTGTGACTGGTTCTTCTCCAGAATCTCTACCTCTGCATGTTCCGCTGCTATGATTTTATGTAAGAATGAGTCTGGTGAGACAGGTAGGCAATTTAAATTGGCGGACATAAATAACTGGATCGCTGTGGTAACCAGCTGGGCCTGGTCACGTATGTCCAACAGTTCTTTAATACTGAGGCACTGATCAGCAAGGGAATGGTTATTCCCTGAGATTTTCTCACTGGTGTGTTCCAGAAGCTGGTGCCCTTCAACACCCACAGGGCCTTCGCGGCATTCTGGGTTAGGCACACATTCAGCAGAGTCTCCTGCTTCTGCATCTGTCTCCATGGATGGTCGGATGTCCACATTCCTGGAGGCCAGGTCACAGCGCTGGAGGTTGGACAGCAAAATGCGGTTCTCATACTGGAGCTTCTTTACCTTACTGTTAAGCTCACCAATCTGAAGCCTAGCAGCCAGAAGCTCTTCATGGGATGCCTCACTTAGAGCCCCTTCTTCAGAGGCAGCTACTAGAGGAGCATTGCAAGAAGGAAGGATAGTAGATGGTGGTAAGGATGCAGTATCATTGTTGGAAGGAAGCTCTGATTTGTAGCGATTTAACTCATTCATAAGAAGTTTGTTCTGCTCCTCCATCTCGATCACAGACCGCCGTAGAAGATCTGCCTCCTCCTCTACAAATTGCAGGTGGCGCTGCAGCTCCATTGCACTTTCAGTCGAAGGAGAAATAAGCAGCTGCCCAACCCCTGTGGTGACTGTCATGCCTCCAGGGGTCTCCTGGATTTTCAGGTCGTCCATTTCAGCACGGAGACCGCGGTTCTCTACCTCCAGCTCCACAATCCGTCGACTCAGCAAGTTGGCCTCTTCCTCAACCAGTTTTAGGTGAACTCTGACCTCTGCTTCACGGGTATGGGGTGAGTCAGCCACCTCATCCACACTCAGTGAGGGGTCCACATCTCCATAGAGGGAACGGTACTTAGCTAGCTCCTCTTTCATGGTCTCATTGTCCTTCACCATCTTGGTGAGCTTCTTGCACATGAGAGCAGACTCCTCCTTGGCAAAATGAAGCTGGCACCTCAGGTCTGAATTGTCCTCTGGAGGCTGAGGCAGAGATTTCATAGAATTATTAATGAGCTGTGCTGATGTTTCAACTATGTACAGTATAGCAAAACCGTTCATTCATTTTTACCTGACTACACCTGACTATATTTATTTAGCTTCTGTTTATTTAAACTATTATTATAAAACTTATTAATTCAATCATTTAATTCTTATATACAGTGGTCCTTGAAAGTTTGTGAACCCTTTAGGATTTTCTATAGTTGCATGAATATGACCTAAAACATCAACAGATTTTCAAAAAAGTCCTAAAAGTAGACAAAGAGAAAATAGTTAAACAAATGAGGCAAAAATGTTATACTTAGTTTATACTATTTAGTTATACTATTTATTATTGAGGAAAATGATCCAATATTACATATTAGTGAGTGGCAAAAGTATGTGAACCTTTGCTTTCAGTATCTGATGTGATACTGTGCAGCATTAACTGCAACTAAACATTTCTGGTAACTGTTGATCTGTCCTGCACACCGGTTTGTGTCCTCCATACAGAACAGCTTCAACTCTTGGATGCTGGTGGGTTTCCTCACATTATCTGCTTGCTTCAGGTCCTCCCACAACATTTTGATTGGAAAAAAGTCGAGTTTGACTTGGACATCCAAAAACATTGACTTAATTCTTCTTTAAACATTCTTTGGTAGAACGACTTGTGTGATTAGGGTCATTGTCTTGCTGCCTGACCCACCTTCTCTTAAGATTCAGTTCACGGACAAATGTCCTGACATTTTCCTTTAGAATTCTCTGATATAATTCAGAATTCATTGTTCCATCAATGATGGCAAGCCGTCCTGGCCCAGATGCAGCAAAATAAGCCCAAACTAGGATACTACCACCATCATGTTTCACAGATGGGATAAGTTTATTATGCTGGAATACAGTGTTTTCCTTTCTCCAAACATAACACTTTTCTTTTAAACCATAAAGCTCTACTTTGGTCTCATCCCTCCACAAAACATTCTTCTAATAGTGTTCTGGCTTGTCCATGTGATCTTTAGCAAACTGCAGATAAGCAGCAATGTTCTTGTTGGAGAGCAGTGGCTTTCTCCTTGCAACCCTGCCATGCACACCATTGTTGTTCAGTTTTCTTCTGTTGGTTGACTCATGAACATTAACATTAGCCAACGTGAGAGAGGCCTTCAATTGCTTAGAAGTTACCCTGGGGTCCTCTGTGACCTCGCCAACTATTACACTCCTTGGTCTTGGAGTGATCTTTGTTGGTTGACCACTACTGGGGAGGTTAGCAATGGGCTTGAATTTCCTCCATTTTAGTACACAATCTGTCTGACTGTGGGTTGTTGGAGTTCAAACTCTTTAGAGATGGTTTTGTAACATTTTCCAGCCAGATAAGCATCAACAACACTTTTTCTGAGGACCTCAGAAATCTCCTTTGTTTGTGCCATGATACACTTCCACAAACACATGTTGTGAAGAGCAGACTTTGATAGATTCCTATCAAAACAGGGTGCCCACTCACACCTGATTGTCATCCTATTTATTCAAAACACCTGACTCTAATTTCATTTGCAAATTAACTGCTAAACCTAGAGGTTCACATACTTTTGCCACTCACTAATCTGTAATATTGATTCATTTTCCTCATTAAATAAATTACCAAGTATAATATTTTTCTTTGTCTTTACCTTGAGGACTTGTGTGAAAAGCTGATGCTTTATGTCATATTTATGCAGAAATATAGAAAATTCTAATGGGTTCACAAACTTTCAAACACCACTGTATATTATCTAAGGCACCAAAGAGGCTGTGTCCCTTTTTGGGTCTTCATCCTCCCAAGGTTTCTTCCTTATGACGTTCATGACGTAAACTCCACCCAAAATGCATGTTTTTGGACTGTAGGAGGAAATTAGAGTACTCAGAGTAAAGACACACAGACACTCTTGGGGGGAACATGCAAACTCCATACAGATGGAGTCCAAGGTCAGAACTGAACCAGGGACAGTGAAGCTGGGAGGTGCCCAAAAAGTTTTTTCTTATATAAACTGTCTATAAGGATAAATGTTAACACAGAATAGTATCTACAATATTCCTGTAGTAACAAATTAAAACAGTTTAAACTAATATAATTAGGAAGAATGGTGGCAAAAGTGGTTAGCACTGCCATCTCACAACTCCAGATAGCCTCAGTTTGATTCCTGGACTGGGCTCTGTCTGTGTGGAGTTTGCATGTTCCCTCCACGTCCATGTGGTTTTTCCCACATTCCAAAGACAAGCATTTAGGTCAAATGGCATGGCTTTTGTCCTAGGCTGCCCTGGTTCCCTTTGTCCCTCATTTATGGTTAAATAATGGGAAATTGATTAATAATAATGGGAGTGCTAAGCTAAAAAAAACATCTGAAGTGGAGTTATGGCTTCTTTTGCACATGTGAACACATCAAACAAACTCAAAGCCCTCTAAATTATCACAAAAATGAACTGAACTGATAACTTGATACTCTTGAGAAGGTGTCAGTATGGTTCGATTTGTTGGTCACAAACCATTTTGGATTTTGTTCACAAGCCAAGATTTGCCGTAAAGAGCTGTTAAAGACTGTTCTGCAAACAATATGCCTCTCCAACTCTCATCACATAGAAATTAGTTTTGTTAATGAAATAAATAAGCTATAATGTATTATTTCCTATACTGAAAAATGTTTCTTCTATTATACTCCTTAAATTTAGCAAATCACACAGGTTCCAGCTAGTTCAAGCGATTTCACTCCTATTTGTGTGAAATTGCTGTGAGGGTGATGTTCTGTCATGCCTTTCAAAACTGCATTTGTCTTTTCTAACAGCAGGCGTCACAAGGATCCACTCTTGTTTTATGTCATTCAGACCCTAATAACAGTATATACAATAACCTCAATTCTCATGTCATGATGTGTCATTATTTTACAGGAGTAACAACAATTTACACTGGTAAATGTAAACGTATTAATAGTGGATAATTATGGTAATATGATAAACTCAATTAATTCATTTATTGTGTTAAGGTGCTGTCACAGTGCCAAAAAGTGTTAGTTACGACCGACTTGCGGCGAAAAAAATTGGATATTTGCGATACGGTCTGCGTTTTCGTACTTCAGACATTCATACATCTGCACATGTTCGCATAATTTGCAATAGCGAATCATTTCCGCCCCTCAAATTTTGAGCTTGGTCACGATTGTACTGCGGAAGACATTCTTGTTCTGATGCCTCAATATGGCTGCCATTCTGTCGCAACACAGCCAGCACATTAACGTTTTGCAGTCATTTATTACGTGTAATACGCTCAAACATTTGTGAATAAAAAGCACACTGAAGCACCCATTTGATTCTGTGCTCGGTGTGCACTGTGTTCTGTATATAAATATATTATACAATACTGATATACATAAATACATACGAGGTGAGAGAGCTTCCTAGAGCTCAATCCTATTATATTTATAATACGCTAGATTTTGGCAATTTCCCCCAGGGGGATTTTTATGAATGGAATAAAAGACGATCGCATAGAAAGAGAGTGAGAAATAGAGAAATAGGTAACTCCGCATTACACAGCACCTCAGTGGTGAAGTGGGATTATGCTTGCTAATCTTGCTGGAGGCCTGGGTTCAATTCCCGGCCGAACCCTGCTTTTCTTTCAGACTTTAAAAAACACTTGTTTATATACGTTTATCTATATAAATATTGTTATTGTTTATGTATATAAATATTATTATTAACTATAATAAACGTTTATATAACGAACAAACATTGAAGTTTTACTTGTATAAATAGATATAGATAGATATATAAATATATAGTTCTGATTTAATATTTAAGCCTGCTGTACCACAATCAGCCCCGGTTCTAGACTGCTTTACTTGGGGGGCAGTAGAGCATAATGAGGGACATGTTGATAGTCATATTTTTAATTTCTCTCTCACTCACTCGCTGTCTCTATGGCACGTCTTTTAATTGATTCTCACTCTCTCTGTCTCTATGGCACTTCTTTTATTCATAAAAAAATCCCCTTGGGGGAAATTGCAGAAAAATAGCGTATAATACGTATAAAATTGTCCAGTACTGTAGGATTAAACTCTAGGATTCTCTCTCACCTGATTGCATTTATCTATTTATGCATATCATTATTGTATAATGTATTTATATACAGAACGCAGTGCCTACACTGAGCGCAGAATCAAATGGATGAGTGTGCTGTTTTATTCACAAATGTTTGAGCGTACCACACGTATAATAAATAAATATATATATATATATATATATATATATATTATATATCACACACAGGGGTCTGGGTGATTTCTAAAGAATTATGTTAATTAGTGCATTTATATTTCAATCACAACATGAACATTTTATTACCAATATATTCTTACCACACGCGCTACATTCTCGTTTTCGGCAACCATTGCGGAAATAAAGGGGCTGTCACAGTGCCCAAAAGTGTGCATTGCTACTGACAAAAAAATAGGATAATCACGATACGGTTGCCATTTTCGTACTTCAGACGTTCATACATCTGCACATGTTCGCATAATCTGCAAGAGCGAATCATTTCCGCACCTCAAGTTTTGAGCTTGCTCACGATTGTACTGCAGAAGGCACTCTGTTCTGATGCCTCAATACGGCCGCCATTCTGTCGCAATACAGCCGACAGATAATAATTTTTAATAATAATTTAATAATATAATATAATTTTAATAAATAATTTTTAAATTGCATATATATTGCATGCTTGTTTCAAATTAAACAGACTTTTTATCACTGTGTAAAATCAGAGAATAAATATAAATATCATATAATGTATAATAAAATATAAATTAAAAAAGAACTATAAAAACTATAAAAATATTTATATTTTATTATATACATATGGAATAGGTGTGTTTTTTATGCATTGTGCAGGCATCGGGCTCACATAGGGGTAATTCTTCTGCGCACGGCGACAATTCATTCAGAAATTTTTCTTTCCATCAATTAACCAGTAAAGGCGACTTATGCCAATTTTTATGTATCATACGGCGCATAAAATTATTACAATGTTATCTATATTATATTGCAAAATCTTATTTTCTAATCAATGTTACGTTTCCGCCATTTTCAATGAAGGGACACTTTATTTTCCCTACCATAACCATGCACTGTCCACTTTAAATTAATTTATTGTTTTTTTTTCTAATGACAAATAGTCGAGTGTTCTCAAGTGGCATTATTTAATGAGTAATCGCATTTAGAGATAGAATGTATTTGAACTAAATATGATTGTAGTTGTATATGAAAAAATCATTCATTAATAAAATCATTTAGACACTAAAACGTTGAAGGACTCCAAAATGAATGTATAAATCACTCTTTATTAGCCCTATAAAGGTACAAATGTATCTAGAAAATGGTCTTGTTGATGGCATACATCGGTCATCAGTTTGAGTAAGTTAGATCGTTTTTTTTCAATCATATAAATTGAGAAAATGTACCTCCTGAAGCCCTTTGCATGTCATTTGACTTGCAACATTATCAATCAGAAGCCCTTGTGAGTGCTCATTATGCACATATCAGAAAGCCTTGAGTGCTCATTATGCACATAATATGTGCATTAATAAAATCATATTAATATTAATATTATTAAGAACGTGGGAAATCCCCCATACCCTGAAGCCTGAGTTGCCAGCAAGCTTGCCGGTACCTCATAGTGAAGATTGAATAATTTATTCATCCATTTATCATCATTATACAGTACAGGCCAAAAGTTTGGACACACCTTCCATTCAATGCATTTTCTTTATTTTCATGACTATTTACATT
>JAVSBU010000035.1:2421760-2432001 GCA_033118015.1 Loricariichthys derbyi
ATTACATTTCAAAATAATTGATTGCGTAAGTTACGTGGAAACTATAGTCTGTATTCCCAATACTGTGGATGTCCACAAATGTAGAAATCATGTGTTGATTATGGGCCCGAGATTGGAAGCCCAAATATACAATTGTGTGTTACCATGTAAGTGGGACATTATATATAAGTGCAAATTATAAGAAGAAGACCTAAAAGGTGACAAATGGCTTTATGGATATTGTTCTTAATCCTTGTATTTCTAAAATGTCCCACTTTTTTGTTTGTTTGTTTTTTATTGTCCACTTTGAAAATAGCAGGAACTGATTTTGTACCTAGAAGCATAAAAAGTGTAGAAAATATCATTCAGTTGTTTTACTGTGTACGCAAGATTATTCAGCATTGTATATGCAAAATAAAACAGGAAAATTACTTCATAGTACTCTACTTTGATAACAATATACTGTATAAAGTTCTTACATGGACTGCTTAGTGGATGAGATACTGGACTGTGGTTCAAAAGGTCCAGGATTCAAAGCCAAAGCTGCCACTGTTGGGTCCTTAAACCAGGCCCTTAACCCACAATTGCTTCTATTGTAATATTTTATTAGTTGTAATAACTGTGGATTAGGAGGACTAGATGTTAATGTAAATTTTCTCCTTACTTGAACAGATATTATTGGGAATGCTAAAGAACACAATTGGATTATGGGCCAGAGATTGGATAATCAAAACTATGCATCAGGATAGGCAATTTACTGTGTTTCTTTGTATCCTAAAAAGGGCTTAATATAGATCTTCATAAAACTTGCACTAATATAACGTCCCACTTACTTTTATTGACCTACTTTAATAGTAGCAGAAGTGCTAATGGATTATAGACCCGAGTTTGTACCTAAAGGCATAAAAAGCGTAGACTACTGAACATCATTCAATTGTGTGTTATTTTGTATTCTAAAAACAGTTCACTATAAGCCTTCACCTTTAACCTGATAAAGCATGGCAAATGATTTCATATGGATCTATTCTTTTGACCTTACTCTGTATTCTGGCCCAGTTCGTTTTCGTTTTACTCTAGCTGATACGAGAGGGAATGCTGAATACCACAAGGGTAGATTGGGTCTGAGATTGTTCTTTGGAAGGCTAAAAAGTTTGTGTTGCAAATTCATAAGTCATGTTACAAATACATAGTTCAACTTTGTCACCATGTTTCCTTAAAAAAGCAGCCAAACAGCTAAATATGGACCTTTAACTTCGCTCTAATTAATGTAGTCTTCACATCAGATTGCTTGTGGTAATGTTGAACACCAGAGCAGAATATAGGTTTGATTTTTTTTTCCTAAAAAGTGTGGACTTATGATAAAATGTAATTCATGTGTGATACTATATAGTATACACTTACATTAATTTGCATGGCAAAATAATTAACACATGGCATATTTTAAATTAGTGTTAAATAGCTCATATAATTACTTGAATAGTTTATTGAACGTGGAAAAAAATGGTTGCCCAGCATGAGCGGTAGAGTATCGTACCGCATATCGCTTGTCTGGTGAAAAGAAATGTGTTTCTGCTGAATGTGCATTTATCAGATTCACATCATACAGACACGCCCAGTTGCACGCATGTATACACATTCATACATAAATATGCAAAATTGTTCCGATTTGTGGCCCATGCATATGTGGTGTTGATATCGCCTCGCTGCGTTGGTTTGTGTGCTTGTGTCCAGGTTTTGTCTTTCAGACGCAGCAGTTGTTGCCAGGATGCTCATTGATATTGATGCAGCAGCTTCTTGCACTGATCTTTCTTTTTTCTCCTTTTTTTCCTCTTCTTCTTCCTTTTTTTCTTTTTTTTTTTTCTTCTTCTTTTGCTTTTTCTTTTCCTTATTTGTCTCCCCTCCACCTGTCGGTTCCGGTTGAATTATGTAATGCTTGATTAAATAAATATATAAATAAACACAAAATGTTAAGTAACAAGAGGAACTTGTAACGAGTTAATAATGTTCCACTTGGCAAAGCAAGAGTCTATCACAACACGGCACTCAGATTTATATTCTGTTCGCTAAGTGGCTGGACACGACAGGTTAAAAAAAAAAAAGATTCACATCATAAAACTATAAATAATAAAGCAGACCATCATAAATGGGAAGTACCTGTAATACTGTATATCCTAAAAAAATTAATGAAGTCTTGACTTAGGACTTTGGTGGCTTACGTTTAGTGTTTAAGCCCCACCTCAATCACTTTGATACAGTTGTGTCCTTGAGAAAGTCTCTTAAACCACAATTTCTTGGATTTTATGACTGCTTGGGATAATAGCATCTGGTAAATGGAAAAAAAAAATGTAAACACTCTCTCCAGATTAATTTTTTATATTATTTGAGGAGATATTAGAAGGGATGAGTGGATTATAGGCATAAGATTGTCCATGGGAACCTATAAAGTGTATACTAGGAAACACCATCCAACTGTGTGCTACCATGTATGATAAAAAGCAGGCAAATGTCTCAGTGTTGCACTTCTTTAACTTTGCAGTAATATGTGAAGGTGTTTTGAGAATCTAAGGAATCTATGGACTCGTTTGCTAAAGTAGTAGGGTTTGAAATAGTTGTGTGCTCTGTTTGGCCTAATATCCATAGTGAAAGGCAGAAACAGCATTCTGTTAGGGCGACTTCTAGGAAGGAAGTGAAAGGTAAAACATGTTGCTCTGTATAGGAAAGGAAGGTCTGTGCATCTGTAAAGGTTCTTGGAAATGCTTTTAGCCAACAAAGCCCTACAGCTCTTTGCTGATTGACACCCTGCCAGCATCAGCAGCGTTCTGCCGACTATTAAAGGAACCCTATCAGGTCTGCCGGCTGTGTTTACTTTGGGCTTGCGGTGGCAGATGTTGTGGATGAAGAGAATGAAAAAGAGAGAGTGGAGCAAGATGGACTTGTTTAACAAACCCTTCGTTTATTGGCAGTAAACTTTCCCTCAGGTCTCTCTGTACCTTTCTATTACTCTTTCACCATGAAGTCCTCCGTCAGAGATGTGATTTAATGCCCAGGCCGAGACAGATGGAAGCTCACAGTTGGGAAAAAGTGACAGATTGAGCAGAGAGGAGGAGAGTAAGTTATGTGAGAAGGAAACGGAGTTACACATGGAAACCTGAAGGCTAGGGAAAGAATGGCTTTCAATAAATCTCTAGATGTTCAAATCAGCTGCAGAGCTGATTTAATATTTTATAAGCTTCTGTTAAAATGACAGAATAAATAAACCGTTCATCTTGATAACTTGACAGAGTCAAATGAATGCCAATATGAGCCGTGGTTTGATTTGCACCCGATAGGCCGGTCGTATACAGTGATGAATTGGATTGCTCAAACACGGATGCAGTCTGACTGTGTTAGTGAATTTTGGTGTGTTTTTCCCCCTCAGGGTTTTTATTACTTGAACATACATGGCAGTCCAGCACAGAGGCAAAGGCTATTACCCTAATGAAAAAAGGAAGGTATAGCATGCAGATTAAGCTGTGATTTATGAGAGATCCCTTATTTACTTTAGTAACCACCCCTCCCCCAGTACTCTGATCCTCTGCTCTGTTACACACGTCCCGACTAAAAGCTCAGGCGAACGCCCACGTTTGATTGATTCCTGTCTCCAGCTGACAGATTGTAACTACTTTAGCATGCATATGTAAAAAGTGATCTATGCTTGTGTTTTACCGTGCATTAACTGAAAAGCTGGAGTGATTCAACCTGCTTTAGCAGCCTGCTCATCCCATTTTAAAGTGTCTCTTCTTCACCTTAACCCTGTAAAGCCTGACCCATCAATTTTTTGAAAATGAGATAATTTTGTTTATGATTTTTTTTTCTATCACATTTGATATATTAGGCGTTTTTGGCAAGTTTTGGCTTTGTACCTTATATACCTGCAGTATCAAATTTGATACGCACATTTTTAATCCTTTAACGTCGTACGTAACTTTGTGGTAGAGCACTTTTTGGATCATTATATCTTTTTAAGCCTTTAATGTCCTCTCTAAGAAAAGAAGCAATGGAAAAATTATTTTATTTAATATTTATTTAATAAATAATTAATAATTATTTAAGAAAATATTATAAAAATAAAATAAAACATTTTCCATTGATTTTTTTTCTTGGTGAGGATGTTAAGGGGTTAACATGATTTAACTGTAATACAAATAATTAGTTATTAATTAAGTATGCATTGTTTAAATAGTGAAAGTGTTTATTATTAAAAATGAGCAACAAAAATGTTATTTTTACCCTAACCTCTTAAAAATGAGCAAAGATCTTCCTGCAAAAAAGCATGTGGATGAATCATGACACCAACCATTTTGAGAAGGTCAAATAAAGCCCTGCAGTATAGTGCAAATCCACTAGAGGGAATAATGTGTCAGATCATATACAACAGGTTTTTAAGGAAAATATTGATCACATTGATAAGTTAAAGATCTTAGAAACCCGTGTATCAGATATAATACAAATGGTCTTATGGGGTTAAGAGTGCGTCTTTTGTACCTGCAACATAAAAATAATCAAGGTGGATAAGCAGAACTTTAACGATAAGGGTGAACCATTAAAAAAACAATGTTATGAACGTGTGACACATGGTATGGTGAATAGTTTGGCTCTTGGTCCTGCTGAATCACTTCTTTGGAGTCCATTGCATTTTGTGCTTAGTCAAATGCTCTCTGTGCCAATGCTGATGTTCACTTTCTCTTTCCGTCTTCCCTTCTTTCCTTTCGTTCCCGCTTTCTTTTGGGCAGAGAATGAGTACCGGGGCGAGCTCGTGAGACAGCGCTGGACTCGAGGAGACAAGATCAGCCGCTGCCGGCCCTCTCTCAGATCACAAACTCGACCAGTCAAAGTGAGTCTACGGTTTCCATGATCTCTTATTAATCATGTGCATGGGTTTAGCAAACGTGTATTGTTATCTTTAACTGAGATGTAAGATAATGCAAAAGTGGCCTACATGCCGTATTGGTTGCACTCCTAAATGTTGTATTGTTATAGTGTTAAAATGCTGAGTCTGACCTTGAGCTGGTTGTGTTTGCATTTTTCATCCGCATAAAAATCTCTCTTCTTCAATCCTTTCCATTGTCTCCTCCTCTTCTCCAACAATTATGCTTAGGTGTGTGCTTTTGGCCTCTTCTTTTGCACAGCCATCTCTTTTGTTTAGGCATAAACTAGAAAGGAGAGAGAGAGTGTTTAAGTGCTTTTGCTGTATCGTGGCAATAAAGGTGTTTTTTCTTTGCCTCTCATGGCAACGATTCATCTGAGGTCGCTGATTTATTGATCATCTTTGATATATTTGAAGGCTGGCTGTTCCTTTTAAGAGCGTCCAATTAGATCATGTCGCAAGCTGACTGATCATCAGAGGCTCTCTCAGCCTCAGTTGGTGCTTAGGCAGCACACGTGAAAACTAATGCGAGTGCAACATCTACAAAGATTCATTTAGCCGTGGCTCTTATCCAGAGAGACTTACAACTGATACAATCTTACATTCCAAGATATTACTGTTAAGGGCCTTGTTTAACGAGACAGTGACATATTGGCAGAGGTGAGACTCCACAGTCCAGTCCCTTGAGCGATAAGCCACCAATGTCCACAAGCGCCACACTCACTCACGTCACATGTCTGAATCGTTGTTATCGAGCGGATATTGGCACAGGAGTTGAGTAGATTTCAGGTTCAGACGGACATTGAGTGTGTTTATTTGCACTTATAAATCCGATAACTGCAGAAAAATCAAATTTTGTCAGTAATCTGATCAATCAGTTTACATGCACTCAGTAATCAGATAATGGAAAACCTCTGGGTTTACTCAGGCAATAATCAGATTTCTAGTTTTTAAATAGCTAATAATCTCACAGAAGGACGAGATGTAAACTTCAGGCTTTAATAATGAATCATGTCATTTCTTCAAGCATATACTTTGTTTCAGATTCTACCCAAAAGTGTTTGATTGCCATTTTGTATGGCATTTAATTGCAGGGTTGAAACAAGCAACCATGTCTATGGAAAGAAGACATGTTTGGTTCTGTTAGGTAATGGTATAAATTCCTCGAGAAATCCAATTTCTGACCTTAAATCAAGATCGCTTTATCAGATTCCTAGATTAATCTGGTCTAAGAAATCGAAGTATGCTGTTTATACAATCCAATAACTGTAGAAAATCTGATGCCAATGAGTTTACATGCACTCAGTAATCAGATACAGATACATTTATTGCGGACTTAAAAAAAAATATCAATGTAAAATATTTATCGTGGTGTTTTTGCTGTTTCATGCGCTTTTGCTGTACTCCGTTTAAAGTATTTTTGCACATGCGTAGTACGTATTATACAGTGTAAATAACCACCTAAAATTTGGGTTAATTAACTAATTCTGTTTACGCAATCACTTGATTTATCAAATAACTGTAAAAAATCAGATTTTGTCAGTATTTTGATCAACGAATTTATATGCGCTCAAATATTCAGGTAACGGGAAACCTCCAGGTTTACATGACTATAATCAGATTTCTACTTTGCAACCAGTTCAGAATGTCACTTAAATGTGTAACTTCTAACTTTAAATAAGTCTGAATAATTAAATTTATTGTGTATATACAGTGCCTTAGAGTCTCCCGAAAGTGTTATGTGGTTAATTCCAGGGTTGCCAGATCCTGCAGGAGAATCCCACTTCAGGTCTATATAAGTCTAAAAGAAGCAAAATATTTAAAAATAAGATGACCTGACAACTGAGCTTTTTTCCTCTATCCTCTCTGAGCACACGTACAAACACAAATATAATAGTTTATAAACATGGTACCCGATTAGTGGGGTAACAATACAACTCTCTTTATCGGATTTCTTAAACCTTTAATGTCCTCACCAAGAAAAAAAGCAATGGCAAAATTATTTTATTTTATTTTATTTTTATAATACTTTTATTAAATTATTATTATTTTTAGCATAACATATCTCTCCTGTTTGGTAGATTTGGCACAATCAGGTTAAGTTAAATTCCTTCTTTAACCCATTTGTATTATATTTGATACACAGGTTTCCTTTAACTTATCAATGTGATCAATACTTTCCTTAAAAACCTGTTGTATATGATCTGACACATGTATTATTCCCTCTAGTGGATTTTCACTGCAGATAGTGGAAGGGCTTTATTTGTCCTTCTCAAAATGGCTGGTGTCATGATTCATCTACATGCTTTCTGCAGGAAGATCTTTGCTCATTTTTAAGAGGTTAGGGTAAAAAATAACATTTTTGTTGCTCATTTTTAATAATAAACACTTTCTCTTTTTAAACAATGCATACTTACTTAATAACTAATTATTTGTATTACAGTTAAATTGTGTTAAAAATATGTGTATCAAATTTGATACTGCAGGTATGTAAGGTACAAAGACAAAAGTTGCCAAAAACGCCTAATATATCAAATGTGATACAAAAAAAATCATAAATGATCTGGCAAAAAAAATTTTGGATTTTGAGTAAAGGTGCCCTAATCATTTCAGTTTCAAAAAAGTAGAATTTTATGACTTTTTTTTTTTTTTGATGGGTCAGGCTTTAAAAAATATAGTGACCCAAAAAGTGCTCTACCAATAAGTTACACAGGATGTTAAGGGGTTAATTTGATTTCTAGATCGAAGTATGCTGTAAAATTATACTTAATAATCAGATAACTGCAGAACGTCCATCAGATTAAGTGCATGTTTATGCAGTGAAAAGAATAAAGAGAATATTAAAGGACACATGGTTTGTTTATTTGTTTTTTATCTGTGTCCGGGGCAGGCTTTGGCTGGTCCAGTGTTCTCAACTAATCTTCAAAAGGTGTAAAATAGATTAATGGTTCCGTAAAGCATTTCCGCACACACTAATATAATATCAAATTACCCAATAAAAAGATAGGACGATTTTTCTGAGTGACATTTCTTTTATTGCAGTAATTCTTTTACTAATTTATTTGTCTTGGTCACATGACAGCAATTCTGGAGTGGTGTTTGCGGCTTATATAATTGACTCAAAGAGCAAAATGTGCCCATGAAATTAAGATGGAAGGTACCAGAATGTTCACATCTCCATGGACAGATCCTACTGAATTGAGGAGGGTCTTCTCTCCAGTCTCTCTGTGGTACGTCAAGTATGCTAGTCTGTCCAGATTAAACACTCTGGCACTATAATTGTGTATGTCATACATAAGTTTAGAGGCACTCATTCAAACTCCAGTTGCACCCTTTAAATCCATTTGTGATGGATGGTCTTGACGGAGCTCCTTGGTGACATCATTGGACTCCCGTAATTGCGTGTCGCTGTCTGCAGGTAATTTCAGGGACGTCAGTCGCCCTGTCACTCCACCACGCCGGGTTTTGTGCTCCTCTTGTAAAAATGTGGAGGGGAAATAAAAGGCTCATTTATTCACATCGGGGGAGGAGAGGTGACCTTCTTTGTGGAGTCATTGCCCCCAGCCAGCAATTTACGTAAAGCTGTCAGCCTAGAGAGCGCAAGGCACGTCGGCCCAATACTGAGAGGGCCGAAATTAATAATGCAGCACACAGCCCCCAGGGATGCACAGACTTCAGCGTATTCAAACTAATGAAAACCTACAGCTTTTCCGTCGAATTCTGATATGTGCGTGTCTTTCTTACTCACTTCTGCACCTCATAAAGAGACAAAAGGCAGGTTTGAAAAAGACTTTGAAAGAGATATGGGAAGAGCACGTGAACAAGACAGTACAAATTTAATGAGGTAGTGTTTAAGAAAAAAAAAAAAGGACGGAATGATGCACTTACCTATTTGAAAGGAATGCGCATGTAGCTATGGTTACGCAAACATGAAAGCAACGTGAGCTCTATTAGCGCGTGCACAAAAGTATGCGTTGACTGTCATCCAAATAGCAGGAGAGAAACGATGGCAAGGAGAGGGATAGGAGCAGGGCAGGAGCACAGTAACATCATTAAGAGTGGGATAATGACTCGAGCACATCTGCCCCTGGTCTTTTGTGTTTTAGGGTCAGGGGCATGTTTTAGGAGCACAGAGAGGATACAGACGTGGCCGATGAATGACGCTTGAACACAATGCCAGAGTTGATGTCAGCTGCCCTTTTCTGAAGTGCCCGAACAAACTTTTCCCCCCAAAGTGTATGAATCTCTCAAAGCATAAAGCAGGCTTGTTGCAAGAGTAGCCCTAAAGCGTGTGGGAGAGAGAAAGAGAGGGCAATTGGTGCACCTGTACACCCGGATACGACCCCTACACCCCCTTCAAACACAAAAACACCCAGCCACACGTGCACACAACCAACTTTTTATCCCGCCCTCCCAACCAAATCGCACACAACACCCTCATTATCCCATACTCTCCAAATTCAGCGATCAGCAGGAAGAGAGGGTGAAGAGGGAAGAAAGAGCAAAGCAGAGAGAGGGGGCCAAGTGAAAGAGAAACTCCTGTGTTCAATTCTAGTGTGCTTCTGCCAGGTTTAGGGCCTCTTCCAACAAAGTGGCTAAGTGTAGTGAGAGTAAAGGTTCAGGCGGGTCAATGCCAGGGAGTTTTAGTGCATTTGCATGGATTCAATTTGATTTCGAGCGCAGCCGGGTAATCAAGGCTAATGGCACCATTGTGCCCCCAAAAGCTAGTGCGTATTTGTGTTTTTTAGTGCGAACCAGGGCTTGGCACCTGCTCCTTTGTGCCAGACAGCACAATCTAGTGAGACAGGAATTACAGTGATTTGGAGTGACTCTGTTTGTATTATTGCCGCATAGCCCTGTGCTTATTCTTACTATTATAATTATCACTCATGCCTCATGGGGCCTCAGTCACAAATGGCTTTTTCTCCATATGCCATGTATCCCCCACCCCCAAAATGCACCAACCAATCATACTGATTGTTCAGGTGCAGGAAATTACAGGGCGATGAGAGAACCCAATAAATTTGTATTGTTTTTCCCCCCTTTAGTTTTTATGACTTTGTTTTTCAGCCCGATTCCATTTTGAAAAGCTAAGGTTATGAACAAATGGCACACAGTAGTAGATTTTAATGCAGTGTTTATGTTTGCAAATCATATAATAATCATAACCATTTGGGAGAACATTGTGGGGGCTTTTCACAAGGTCCAGAATTTATTAATATTTGGCATGTTCACATTTGGAAGTAACGACAGTCAGCACTTGAGAAAGTAAAGATATGAGAGCTAAAGATGTTGAGGTTCTCTTTGGGAGTGACAAGGATGGATAAAGTTAGGAATGAGATCATCAGAGGTACAA
>JAVSBU010000035.1:2462321-2474188 GCA_033118015.1 Loricariichthys derbyi
AAGGCTTATCTCGGTTAACTCGGGCGCAACCGTGTATGTGTGAACGGGGCTTTAACCGGGATTTTTGCAGGTAAAGCCGGAAAAGGCTTATCTCGTTTAACTCGGCCGCAACCGTGTATGTGTGAACGTAGCATTAGCATTTAGAATAGCAGCAATGGGTTGTGGCAGATTCCAATAGATGTGGAAAAGGGTTCTGCAGGGTATAGTGACCCATGTGGACAGGTCAGCTTTACACAGTTGGCACAGATTATATGGAATGGTATACATGGGACAATTGCTTTTCAACACTATTCAGGAGGACTGAAGCATTGTTTCACTGACCTTTAAATATATCAATAAAATTGTCCATGTCTGTATAAGTTCTTTCAAAATCTGTAAAGGTATTTCATTGGAATTGATAAAAATCTCTGCATATACAGTACTGTACCCACCATCAGATTAGATGTACCATAGTTTTAGCAATGGTGCAATGACCATATATAATTATTTCCCAGTCACTTTAACATAACAACCAGAAAATATATATTTTTATGCAGTGTTAAAGTAAAAAAACAGCTTCTATGGGTTACAGTGGTAAGCATTTAGTGCGACCTCCCCTTACACCTGAGCAATAGCAGTAAATGTCAGCTCAATCTGTAATGCAAGTTGACCCTTCTGCAACCTGAAGAAGCTTGATCAGGAATGGTCTTTTCAGAAGGGTAGCAGCCAAAAAACAAACACTTTTTTGGAAGAGGAACACGGTGAAAAGATTAAGATATGGTAAAACTCACAAAGAATAGAATGAAAGGACTGACAAATTCAAGTTTGAAATTTCCTCTTCTGATCGCCGACAATGTGTTATAATAATAATTCCAATAATCATGCTCATAATAATAAATACAATTTACATAGCACCTTTCTAACACTCAAGACGAGTTTACAGTATACAATGTGGAGGAGAAAAAAGAAATAGAAGGCAATATGACTATTTTAGATCGCTAAAAGTATACCTACTGTACTAGATCAGTAGCAGCAATGTTTGTAGATGATGGTGTGCGTTATGGTCTCTAACATATCTTCACTTTTCAGAGGCAAAAACGGAAAATTAAGAATCGATTGTAAACCTTCAGTGCTTAATTTTTTTTTCATTTGGTAAAAGAAGTTTTTGAATTTGTCTATTTACTTTACATTTTTTATCCTCATGATATGAATTTCAACACAATCAATATTCAGATTATCTGTTGTTGTTTTTTTGCAAGTGAAATGGCTGTGAGCACGACACCTGTTTGTGATTGGCTGGTGAGAAAGCTGAGAGAACTAAAACACATTTACTGCTTTCAGTATTTATAGGCAGGCCAATGCCCTTGGGTTTCCTAGGAAAGGCTCATTACACATAATCACTGGGGTTTTCCTAAAACCTTGACTTTAACTCATCCTTTCTTAAGCATACTAACTGCACATGGTTTGTATTTTCCTGATGTTACCTGTTCTGCGATCTCCTGCCTTTTCTGCTCCAGAATCTTCTGCTGCTCATTAGTATGATCAACAATGTTTTTCCCTCCAACCAGCAGCTTACTCTCCATAGCCTGAAGGCCACAGGGTTAACAAAGAGTTATGTTACACCTAAAACAGCAAATCCTTTACTACCTGCAGTTTCAGAAAGTAGAGTAAAAGGCTGTAAAGATTTTATGTGAGAGTTATGGTAGCTCATTACCTTGATCTTGGCTGCCAGCATCTCAGACGCCTCCTTTTCTTTCTGGAGATCATCCATCTTTTTCTCCTTCTCCAAAAGAAGTCGCTCTTTCTCTTCTGCCACCAAGCTATGGTCCTCCATAATGGCTTTCCTTTCCTTCTCCAGCTTCTCTTGCTGTTCCCGCCAATAATCAGCACTGTTTTTACCTCTGTCTGCTCCTTCGTCATCATCCTCATCCTCATCCTCCGCATCGTCATCCAGCTCATCTGCTTCATCCCCAACTCTCCTTTTCCTCCTTTTCTTCTTTTTCTTGCCTGACCGCTTTTCCAGCTGCTGCTTCAGACGGGCGATCTCTTCCTGAAACTCCCGCAGGAGGGCGTCTTTGGGGTCCTCGTTGACACGTGGTTTGTTCTTGATGTTTTTGGCACGGTTGGAGTAGCGCAGTGTGGTGAGAGTCTCTTCAATGTTGTATGAGGCTGGTCCGATGTTGGCCACCATAACAGTTCGGGCATTACCTCCTAGAGAATCCTGGAGCAGACGTGTAAGCTTGGAATCTCGATATGGAATGTGGGTGCTTTTGCCATCAACCAGTGCTGAAATGACATTCCCCAGAGCAGACAAGGACAGGTTAATCTTCGTGGCCTCCTTTAATCGCTCGCCCTGGGCACCAGTCTTGGTCTGTCTTTCGCTTCCCGCCAGGTCGACCAAGTTGAGTTTCCCAACCCTGATGTGGTTCTCCCCATCTGGACCCAGCTCACTACACTCAATAGTGATGACAAATATGGCATGGGAGCGAGAACTGTGCTCGTTCATGTTGGTGGCTCCAACTGAACGGTTCTGGTTCCCTACATTCATAACGTGTTCAATTTCTCTAACGCTTTTAGTGACAAATGAAGAGAGGTCTTTCACATAAACACCCGTGTCAGGCCTTTCCTTCAGTTCCAAACGGCGTGCTTGGTCTTTGGCTAAAAGGTCCCTGATCTCCTCCTGGTAGATCTCCAAGTAAGACGCCCTGACCAGGTACTGCTGATTCTGTGAGCGAGAGATGTGCGTGAAAATGTGTTCAAATGAGTTGGGAATGACTCCTCTCTTTTCAGGATCGTTGCGTATCCCTTCCATAGTAAAGGTCTTCCCAGTGCCAGTCTGTCCATAAGCAAAGATGGTGCCATTGAAACCAAGCAAAACAGAGTCCACCAACGGTCTAAACGTTTCATCGTAGAGGTCAACCTGTTTCGAGTTCCAGTCATAGACAGAATCAAAGGTGAATATTTTGGGATGCTCGTGGCTTGAACCACCTCTGGGATTGCGTACAATAATCTGGCCTAGCTTTACGTCCATAGAGACTACTCTCTCAAAGTTTGCCAAACGCTCCTTGTCGTTCATGGGGCGACACCGCACCACAACCTTCACAGACTCTGAGCTCTTGCTTTTGGACATCATGGCTGATAATCACACCTTCCTGCACCTGCAAGCTTCTGTTTATATACAGGCAGGGTTATTTCACAGCGACTATACTGCCAGCATCAGACCCTGCAAAAAATTAAATAAAAAGTTATAGCTCTTGACACTATTCACATTTTATGGCACAATTGCTTGTCATTGCACAATTTTGCAATTTAATCATGGATTTGATTCATCAATATGTGAAACTAATCAAGAGACACTGAGTACAATATGCTACTGCTTCTTTACCCAGGGAAGCTTGCTTACAATGGATAAACTCTAACAATCTGTTCAACAAGAAAGTTCTAAATGTAGAGACGAGGTTATCTGGTCACGATATTTATCACAATTCTTTTACAGGGTGGTTTGAAAAGAATTTTTCCAAACTGAACACAAACAAAACTTCACAGACAAAAAAAAGGTAAATTAGAGTAATTGGGTGAGCAGCACAGTCTTAAATTCTAAAAAAAGCACTTAACAACAAAATGTTAATGTTCTAGTAGTAGAAATAATATCATAAAAACAATATTATAAAATCAAATTTGGTTCTGAAATCCAGTTGTAATGCGCAAAAGTCTTTCTTTAAGTCTTTACTGCGCAAAAGCCATCATTAGATTTGTTATTTTAGCACTGATGTAATGACCATATATAACACATTGATAACAACTGGGCCCAAAAACTTCAAACTTGGATGTGTCTTCATAATATTCTATGTGAGCTTTATAATTAGCAACCCTCACCATTTTTATTTTTTATACAAATATCCTTTTTGTATATAACAATTTATACCCCTTGAAAAGACAATTAATTTATTTTTTAAATATCTTTACTGATTCAAAACTTATGAAGATTTAAAGTTTGTGTGTTTTGTGCTTTTTGGTGAATTTCTTCCATTATTAAATATAATAGCCAATCCTGTGATTCATGGACCGAGACAGTGATTATTTTTGGGGGGGTTTTTTTAAGTCATAACTTTTTCCTAATAAAGATATCTATTTAGAAATTGGCACCTTATAGTAATTTTTCATGCAGAATCCATTTTTATGGTTTATTTGTCTCCTTATACAAATAAGTGTTTTGAACCAAAAACCAGAAAAGAAACTGTCAGTTTGCATCGGTTTCCTTCCGGGTATGATCGTTATTAAAAATAGATTTTCTTGAACGAGTAAGTGAATTAGAAATTAAATAACACAGAAATAAGAATAAAATGTATTTACCAGTTGAAAACATCCAAGTTTCATGCATGAGCTCGGTTAATAATATTAATAATAATAACAGTTTTTCCACAGCGCTGCTTGTCTACTGGTGAAACAATATGGCGGCTACGCCTGTCAATTTCGAGGTCATACCTGTGGGTGGAGCCATTTCATTGTAAATGTGAGTATCCAAACCTGCTTTAGGACATGTTCCATCGGTTTACTTTAATTCTGAAAGCTTCTACTTTCAATAAATATAACCATATTAATATTAGTGGTTAATGGAATAAAATAGCATCAACTTTGGGAGCCGTTTTCTAGAGTTACAGACGTCATATGCAAATTTTTTACACCATTGGATAGGCCAATCAAAGACGAGTTTATTTATATCATCTATATTTATTTAAATCGTATTTACCACCAAATCACACGCACACCAGAGCAGGCGGTCCGTAAACGCTATACTTACATGAGAACAAAGTTGTCTATACACTTGTCTTTGACTGATAAATAATAAAACTTGTATTTATGCAATAAAAACAAAAAATACATAAATTAAAAAATAAGTTTATGGACTTTTATAAACAGTTATCACTTTGAAAATATGTTAAGAAATATCACTGTTATTGATGTTTATTCTAAGACGGTATAGGGAAATATTGATTTCTACTAGTTTTCACCCAGATTACTGCTAAGTATAAGTCTTCAGTGGGGGTTGCTATTATAATATCTATAATATGTCTTTGTCAACATTATAATATCTTTGTAGTACCACAACTAGAGACTGCAGTCCATTTGTTGCTCTGTATAATTTCTTAGCCTCCTTTCCCCATTCCTCAGTGGTCAGGACCCACACAGGAGTACCACAGATCAGGTACTATTAGGTTGGTGGATCATTCTCAGCAATGCAGTGACACTGATGTGGTGGTGTGTTAGTGTTTGTTGTTAGTGTCTGGTATGAGTTTATCAGACACAGCAGTACTGCTGGAGTTTTTAAACACCACAGAATCTTATGGGACTGAAACCTCTGATCACTGATGAAGGATTTGAGGATGGCTAACAGAAAATGTGCAGCAACAGATGAGCTATAGCCGCTGATTTTATATCTACAAAGTGAAGCAATAAGGTACAATAGTGACTGAAATTTTGTGAACCCTTTACAGTTTGCTACATTTCTGCATAAATACAACCTAATAAAGGGGACAAGAAGTGAAGTGTGTTAAGTGCAATAATACTCATTTGTATTAAAAAAAAGTCATAGTGCCAGAGACAGTGCATTTATTGTTTAAATATGTTCTATTACGTTCATTAATTGTTTGTGTCATTTATTATGATACCACAGATAGTTCCAACCAAGCAATAAGATTGGCTGAGAAAAGTTCTGGGAGTGCCGATATTGCACCATAATTTCACTCTGACCGAAGCACTTTGTAGTACTTTTCCATGTACACTGCTAACCTGGCAACAACGCCAGCAATAATAAAACAACAACGCTATAATTATTCAAGCAAAAGTAATGAATGAGACTGAGTTTATAAAATCTATTGGCTTTGAGAAATTTGTTTCGATTTAATTTTGGAAGATAAGCTAGCAATGAGAAGCCTGACAAGGATTTGGATAGACTGGAAAGAGAAACCCATAGCTTTTACCATAAATTAAACGTCCTGGGCTCTGAACATAGTTGCTTCTTCAGTTCCATCAACTTAAGAACATATTCTGGTGATGATATTGACATTTTATCAGCAAGCATCTGATAGGACGGAAGTATTTTACCTCGTGGAATGTAATTCGTTTTTTTTTATCCAATATTTTCAAGTCTAACAATAAACGTTGATAAAGGAACTGTGATATACTGTAATCGCAATACACTTGTGGTCATGCTATAAAGTGAGATACTGGCATTGGTGTTCAGCTCTTACCACTTCACACCAGTGCCAATATCATTATAGCACTCCCTCTCAAGTATTATTGCTTAATTACTAGTTTAATCAGTTGCAAAAATAATTGTGATATCGGATTTATATTCTACTCATTCGTCACCCAGCTCTCTAAATATTGGCCATTAAAAAAGCCATGTCAGTTGACCACTACATTTGAATATTCTGTTCTTTGGAACTGAAGAATCAAGTAGACGTCTTTAACATAACCACAATGTTTGATAGCGTTATATTGTTACAAACGTTATGTTAAATTATGGGTCACTTCTTGCAACCATTCATTCACTTGCTCCGTTTTTGGTCCGTGCTGTGTTTATACACCAATCAAAACGCAGCAGAGTTCATGTGGAAGTGGACCGAGACCCATCTATTCTGTAGTCCTTGGTTCACTTTTTTGCTGCACACCACGGTACAGATGGCAGCGTTCATACTTGGTTAAATGAACTGCACTAACTGAGCAATTGTACCAGAGTTCATTTGAATGGAATCAAACCTGCATACTGTGAAGACACCCTTAAATCTGCAAATGTACACTGTTACAATGGATTTACACAATCATCATGGCAAGTTACTTCAGGTAGCATTGTGAATGACGAAATGCTAAAGAGATATCCATTCATTCATTGTCTTATCCGCTTAATCCTAATCAGGATCGGGGGAGAGCCGGTACGTAGTCGGCAACATAGTGCACAAGGCAGGAACAACTATAGACAGGGTGCCAATCTATCATAGAGCACATCCACTCACACTCTCATAAGGGCACTTTGGAAACATAAATTAACCTAACAAGCTTATCTTTGGAATGTGGGAGGAAATCTGAGCATTCGGAGAAAACCCACAAGGAGAACATCTCTGAGCTAAATATACTCAGCTAAATATCTATGGACATCCACAGTATTGGGAATATAGACTATAGTTTCCACGTAACTTAAGCAATTATGTTGAAATGTAACATTAGTTACTTGCAAACCGATGATAAAGTCATGACTTCAATGCTTTTAAAACTTTTAAGACTCTGTGGAAGCCCTGTATTTAGTGCACGTTACCATTGGCCACTTCTGGGTTTATGTTTAGCCATGTTACTGACTTATTAACAGTAAAAAACCAACCTGTTCTGGTGTGTGGCTGGTATCGGGTCGGGGTGTTTATCAGTAGGCTCCGCTTCTCTGACAAAGTGTTTGGATCATATATAAATGTCCTTCTTTACTCTTTTGTGTGTGAAGCTCTAGACATCCAAACACGATGTGGTTTTACAAATGGAATAATGTTAATCCCTTCATATAGTCCTTATGGGAGTATCTCGAATCGCTCCCGCAAAAACCATAACTGCAATGCTTTGTTGTGACCATTTCTAAACGGTTTTGATGACAAGTTTCGGAAGCAAAAAAAAGCCCTCGCGAGACTGTTTGTCTGAGGAACCTTGCTTTCGTCCTCATGCGCATTTGCGCATGCTATTTTTTAGAAAAATACGTCATTCGGACTCAACCCTATTGTGGGTTAAGGGACTTGCTCAAGGACCCAACAGTGACAGCTCAGCAGAGGTGGGATTTGAACCCTAAACTAGTGCCTCAACCACTAGGCTACCACAGTCCCACAGATTTTCTCCGGGTACTCCGGTTTCCTTCATTCCAAAGACATGCATGTTAATTAGTGTTTCTAAAGTGTCCCTAGTGTGCCAATGGATGTGCCCTATGATGAATTGGCACCATGTCTACGGTTGTTCTTGTCTTGCACCCTGTGTCGCCGCCTAGGCAACGGCTTTCCAGCGACACTAACTAGGATAAGACAATGAATGATGAATAAATGTAAAACATATTAAGTGGTTTTAATAGAAGTATGAGAGAGACAAACACTACAGCTGCTGTCATTGAGTTATACACAGAGATACACCGATTTGCAAAGTAACAAATCCTTACCATTTACTGCAATTGCGTCTTAGACTTCCGACTACTTTGGACTTTCTCAGCTAATTATTCAGGTAATTTGCTTATAATGCCGTTGTAAACTACCAGGTGATAATCTTTAAAGCTTAAAGAAACCCTTTACGTTTTACAGCGTATGTAAATAAGCGAATGTTAACTCTAATTGTTCAAAAACACTATGCTAGCAACGGGTGATATCCATATGCTAACGTTACAGCTAGCTCTGTTGATAAGTAGGACTGGTATTAAGCCTGATAGCTTTAGCCTGTTTAAGCTTTAGCACGACGGTCCTGGAGTCACCGGGATAACGTTTACTTAAAACTTAATACGTACAAACCGGGCAAAAGCGCGTTGAACAATTTTAAAATGAAGTTCAGTCAGCTAACGTTTAGATGAATGGCGCTCTTCTGTTCTGTTGCCTCCCTCTGAAGCGGCCTAGCAACGGTAAACAGAATCAAATGCACGAGCGCAGCAGCTAGCTTAGCACCATTATATATATTTAACTCTTTAGTCCTTCACCGACTCTTCCAGTTACTCTGCCCTTCCTGTAAAATCGCACTATTAAGAAGTTCAAAAGCTCACCTGCATCCCCGATAACCTTCTCCATCAGTCACGTCTGCTTCTGCACCATCACTACTCATACTGGAGTGGTGTGTTGTGTTGCATTTCTCATGTCACAGATAGGGGGCATCATTGAGCACTACTAGCTTTTACAACATTTCCATTAGATTAAGGTCAGGACTTTGACTTGGCCATTCCAAAACATTAATTCTTCCTTATTCTTCCTTAACAATTCTTTGGTAGAACAACTTGTGTGCTTAGGGTCGTTGTCTTGCTGCATGACCCACCTTCTATTGAGATTCAATTCATGGACAGATGTCCTGGCATTTTTTTTTTTAATTCTATGAGATAATAAAGAATTCATTGTTCTATCAATGATGAAAGCCGTACTGGCCCAGATGCAGCAAAACAGTCCCAAAGCATGATAATACCATCATCATATTTCACATATGGGATAAGGTTGATATGCTAGAATGCAGTGTTTTCCTTTCTCCAAACATAGCACTTTTCTTTTAAACCAAAAAGTTCTATTTTGATCTCATCCATCCACAAAACATTCTTCCAATCTTCTTCTTCTTCTTCTTTCGGCTTTTCCCTTTCACAGCGAGTCATCCTCCTCCATCCCACCCCGTCCTCCGCATCCTCCGTCCTGACACCAACCACCTCCATATCCTCTCCAACTGCATCCATACATCCCCTCCCTGGCCCTCCTCCCCGTCCCCTTCCTGGCAACTGTGGAGTTTCCACCCTCAGTCCTACAATCTTGACTTTCTTCCTCTCTTCTTGTATCCTCACTCATTTCCCTCCTCATGGTCTTCGACTAACGGTGATGTTGGTTAGATGAACTCACGTTAGTATTGGCAGTGTGTTTTACGTCGGATGCCCTTCCAGACACAACCCTCACCATTTACCCGGGCTTGGGACCGGCGCAAAAGATAGACTGGATAGTGACCCCTAGTGGCTGGTTTACAAAACATTCTTCCAATAACATTCTGGATTCTCCATGTGATCTTTAGCAAACTGCAGACAAGCAGAAATGTTCTTTTTTGAGAGAAGTGGCTTTCTCCTTACAACCCTGCCATACACACCATTGTTGTTCAGTGTTCTTCTGATGGTGGACTCATGAAAGTTAACATTAACCAATGTGAAAGAGGCCTTCAGTTGCTTACAAGTTACGCCTGGGTCCTTTGTGACCTCGCCGACTATTAGACGCCTTGCTCGTGGAGTGATCTTTATTAGTCGACCACTCCTCAGGAGGGTAACAATGGTCTTAAATTTCGTCTTTTTGCACACAATCTGGCTCACTGTGAATTGGTGGAGTCCAGACTCTTTAGAGATGGCTTTATAAGCTTTTCCAGCCTGTTGAGCATCAACAACTCTTTTTCTGATGTCTTCAGAAATCTCCAGGCATGATACACTTCCAAAAATGTGTGTTGTGAAGAGTTCTTTAATGTTCATTAAATAAAACAGGGTGCCCCCTCACACCTGATTATCATCCCATTGATTGAAAACACCTGACTAATTTCACTTGCAAAATAACTGCTAATCATAGAGATTCACATACTTTTACCACTCAGTAATATTGGATCATTTTTCTCAATAAATAAATGAGAGAGTATAATATTTGTCTCATTTGTTTAATTAGGTTCTCTTTATCTACTATTAGGACTTGAAAATCTGATGATGTTTTAGGTCAGATTTATTTAACACAGCAGTGCTCACAGGATGCTGCCTACAGGATACTGGTGGTTGGACATTTTTGTTGGTGGACTTTTTACAGTTGATCAGTCACATTGACGTGTTTAAAAATTCCAGCACTGTGTGTCTGATCATCATACCATCACATCAGTGTGATTGCAGTGCTCAGAAAGACCCACCACTCAAAACTGATCATTAGAGAACAGAGTAGGATTCTGGGACTAAGGGGACTAACTATATGGTCAGTAGAACCGCTAAAATAGACAACGAGCGTAGAAACAAAGTTGTACTTAATAAAGTGATTGGTGAGCATATGTTGTAGTTAGCCATGCTATATGAGATACTGTAGTGTTCTGGTATTGACTGATTAGTTAAGATACTGGAGCATTTCCTATACATTGATTTACTTAATATAAATTTGACTGCCACACGTTGATTTTTCTTTTTACTATGTAAAATACGGGTAAAATCAATTCATTGTAAAGCTGCTTGCAGGGAATTGATTGCCCTGCAAGGAACCAGTGTGTCACAAACATATTTGGAATGAGAATGCTTGAAGTGACAGCACAACGTGGTTCATGTTTAATTTGCGATGCCTGCAAGCATGTCCTGAGAGAGCAGGGAACTGAGAAGCATCAAGATACTGAAGCATTCAAAAGACTGTGAGAAACAAATGCCTTTAACTCTAACCTGTGTGCCAGTCGCTTCACGGCTCCAGAGATTCCTGGTTCGATTCCAACCTCAGACTGCAGACCAACCAACCATCTCAAAGCAATCCCAGTCTGGGGTCTGAACCCAGATTCTCAGGTAAACTGCTATTTTTGGCAACTAGCTCTCCAAGCCACAGGAGTTGCAGATAAACAAATACTACAAAGCACTGTTATATACAACTAATCTCATTACAGCTTTGGTTTGTTTTAATTAATTAGCTGAGTTAGCTGTACAACCAGGTAGTTTGGATTAGATTAATGTTTAACATCGAAATGGCTATTCAAGATTACATTGATGCGAATCATACCTATTATACTGAGGCAATGTTAGAATGAGCAATTAATCTATAACTGGAATCAGAAAAAGTTCGGACAGTATGGAAAATGCAAATAAAGAAAAACACTTTCTTACACTGACTATTTTATTTCAGACAGTATGAACCCAAGATAGTTCATGTTTTTTTTTTCTAGTAAACTTAAATGTATTTGTAAATAAACATCCATTCTTGTATTCTGGGCTTTAACACATACCAAAAAAAGTTAGGACAGCGGCAATGTAGGGCTTGTATATAAAGAAGAGTTAGCAAAGAATGTTGTAGAGGTGAGAAGAGTGTCAGATGGAGTGATGTGTATGAAGGTAGAAGTAGATGTTCTGATGTTGAATGTTGTCAGTGGGTATGCTCCACAGGTTGGATGTGAGGAAGAGGAAAAACAGAAGTTCTGGAAGG
>JAVSBU010000035.1:2486740-2497939 GCA_033118015.1 Loricariichthys derbyi
TGACACTTTTTGAGCTAGAAAAATGAAAATCGGCATGCATGGACCGGGGAGCACCCTGACCCGGCACTTGCATCGTGACAATCACACTCGCATTTCCTGCAGAAAATGCACCTCTCTAGTCTATAATTGACATTTACAAATCAGTGTTTAGGAACAATGTGGACTAGGCCAGGGAAGAACTTGCAGTTCACTCAAACATTCTGACTCTTTAGTTATTAACTTAATGGTAACTTGTGATCTTTTGTTGCCCTCTGCACCGAGCCTCTAATTTACTTCAAAAACTTCAACACTGGTGCAAAAGTTTGACTTGCACAAACATGATCCAGATAGAAGAGTGAGCAAAAACATTTTGTGATGATTAAATCGTGTGAAAAATCTTAGACTAAACTACAGATAAGCATTGTGGTATGATTAAAACAAAAGTTGAAAAAAGTGCCAAGTATTTAAAAAAAAAAAAAAAAAAAAAACAATAGCGATAATGGATTCTATTAAAACAAGAACCTTGAAATCTATAGTTGCGCATATAATGAGGTAAAAGGAAATAGATGTGATACTGTAACAAGAATATGGTCGAAATGTATTATAACAAAAATTCTTAAAGCAAGGAGACGCAAATTTGTCCTGTAAATTGACTTTCTCAAGGGTCCAGGTTTTGTATTGTATGTACCTTGGATTTTGAAATGTTCATCTAATTCTACTATGAATTCTTGCTTCACAAACTCTGATTTTTAGTGGCTGTAATTTGGAGCATTTTTAGCAATTCTTCTATAGTGAGCCTTGATTACTGACTACATTGACTGTGACAATCAAACATATAGAAGTTCCATGTGTAGAAGTGTAGACACCACCACCCTATCAGTCTACATTGTTAGATTTCATTAGTAACCATGGCTCATTGTCACTCAATTATATGTGGTGTAGCTTTGAAACTGATAATGCTAAAAATAAAAACACGTCGATATGCAAACTATGTCAGAAATCAGTTGTCTTTAAAACAGCTCAGCAACTACCTTACTTCACCAAGCACTGTGCACAATATGAAGATTATAACAAACTTTGGGAGTCAGCTGTTCTTGACAGGCTTAAACTAGACAAGGTACCAGCATAAAAACACACGGAGCAAACTTTAACAACAAGAAAAGCAACAGATGACAAGACAACGAATGCTATCACCAGTTACATCATGAGAGATGATCTTTGTTGGTCGGCCACTCCTGGGGAGGGGTAACATTGGTCTTGAATGTGCCAAGTCAGGCAGTTTAGAGATGGTTTCAAATACAGAGCCTTGCAAAAGTATTCATACCCCTCAAGTTTCACCCTCAAACATAAATGTGTTTTATTGGGATTTTATTTAATAGACCAACACAAAGTCGCAATTATGTTTAAAGAAACCGAAACACAGTTTTCGAAATTTTCAAAACTCTGAAAAGTGTGGTGTGCATTTGTTTTCAGCCCACTGAACTATGATACCCCTGTATAAAATCCAGTATGACCAATTGGCTTTAGAAGTGACCTAATTAGTAAAGAGTCCACCTGTGTGTAATTTATTCTCAGTATAACTACAGCTGTTCTGTGAAGTCCTCGGATATTTGTTAAAGAACATTAGTGATCAAACAGCATCATGAAAAGCAAGGAACACACCAGACAGGTCAGGAATAATGTTGTGGAGAAGTGTAAAGTAGGGTTAGGGTATAAAAAATATCCCAAGCTCTGATTATCTCACGGAGAACTGTTCAATCCATCTTCTGAAAATGGAAGGAGTATGGCACAACTGCAAACCTACCAAGACATGGCCGTCCACCAAAAATGGCAGCCCATCCACTAATAGGACAACTATTAGTCATGCACTCCACAAATCTGGCCTTTATGGAAGAGTGGCAAGAAGAAAGCAAGCCATAAGAAGTAGCACTTGCAGGTTACCACAAGCCATGTAGGGGACACAGCAAACATGTAGAAGAATGTGCTCTGGTCAGATGAGACCAAAGTTGAACTTTTTGGCCTATATGCAAAATGCTATGTGTGGCAGAAAACTAACACTGCACCACACCATCCCCACTTTGAAACATGGTGGTGGCAGCATCATGCTGTGGGGATGCTTTTCTTCAACAGGGACAGGGAAGCTGGTCAGAGTTGATGGGAAGGTGATTGGAACTAAATAGAGGGCAATCCTGGTGAAAAACCTGTTAGAGGCTGAACAAGACTAGGGACTGGGACAGAGGTTCACCCTCCAGGAGGACAATGACCCTAAACATACAACCAGAGCTACAATAGAGTGGTTTAGATTGAAGCATATTCATATGTTAGAATGGCCCAGTCAACGTCCAGACCTAAATCCCATTGAGAATTTTTGGCAAGACTTGAAAATTGCTGTTCACAGATCTCCATGTGTGAAAATATGAGAAAATTTTCCCACTGACTTAACATTACGGCCAACTTCCGATGGCCGTAACTCTGACACTTTTTGAGCTAGAAACATGAAAATCGGCACGCATGGACCGGGGAGCACCCTGACCCGGCACTTCCATCGTGGCAATCACACACTCATTTTCTGCAGGAAATGCACCTGTCTAGTTTTTGTTAATATTGCACACCCCTACATTACAGACCACAGATGTCAAAAGTATACAAAGGACATTTTCTTGATATACTTGTCACGTAAAGTAAAACTACGCACATTCTCAATGTATCCATGTGTTCATAAAAGGCTTATGACACAATATATTTAAATTATGAACTACATTACAATAAAGTCAATGGGAATGGTAAATTATAAATTTCTCCTATGGTTTCCTTTTATTTTCACACAGACCAAACAAAATGAGCGGCACAATCATCAACTTGACCCTACCCATGGCGGTTGGGACTGGGTGAGACTGAGGGACAGGTCTGCAAATCTTTTGGAACAATCAAGCAAAAAAGGTATGTAAAAGGTGTGTTATATATATAAAAAAATTAAAATGTGCACATTTTGTGCTCTATAAAGTGACAGCCAGTTTCAGTTGCTCGCATGCTGCCGATTGTAGATTCGTCAAACGAGAGACGGTACAAGTCCCCCTCCTTTTAAACTCCACTCCAGGCAGAATCCAAAAACAGCCTGGAAAGAAGGGCAGTCACGGCAGAGTTTCAATGGCAACGGCACCATAGGGCTGCCATGGCAGCAGCTGCCACCGATGCTCCACACCACATAACCACACTGACGCTGGAGGACGAGGAACGACGAGCCACCCCCAAACTGTTTGGAGGTCCAGCTCGAGCGAGGACAGAGAGAGAGACAGAAGAGAGCGAAAGTGGCAAGGAGTGTTTGGTACGTGGCACCCTCTTAAACTCACCAGATAAGCTTCGACTCCACGCGTTTTGTCACGCCGGAGAGAAACCTTTCCACTGCTCCCAGCCCCATTGCCACAAGGCCTTCAGCTCCAAGTATAAGCTCTTCAGGTAGGTCAATAAAATGTTCTTCTGAGGCAAAAAAAGAAAACCCATGTCCAAATTATACTGAGTGTGCTTACTATTAAATAGATTATACTGGTTAAATTCTATGTGGGACACAATCATATAAGACTCCAAAGGATCACGTACATAATCAGTGTGCCAGACATGTTTACGATACAGATATGCACTGCTTACTGTTCACATTACATTCTGTTAAACAGGATGTTGACTGAAATGGATATATACTGCATATGACGTTTTTAAAAAACGAAAAGGCCGTTTCCATATTTCCTTCCAGATGTCACGATGATTTGCTCATACAAGTTTTCCGTCATTTAGACATGAATTAGATGTACATAAGAAATTTGAATTTCCTATTAAATTTCTTTAGTCCTTGGCTGTTAAAGGAATGGCCGTTGAGTGGATGGACATTAAGCAGCGCATACCTGTAGTGATATAATGGCTATGTTCAGACAGGCAACTCTGGATTTGAGCTGGATAGATATTGTACAGCATGAATGGCTAAAACTCCAGTCGGATTCAAACTTCATCCATATGTGGTTTCGATCCGATCAGAATCAATTTTTGAGACAGAATTGATGTGGCTCTTATGTCATGTTGGTGCTGGACTCGTACGACTATAGCAACAACAAAAGTGAACTCCAACATGCTGTGAAGAGGAGCCATGTCTTTTGTCTTAGTGGATTTGTTCCATCAAGATTAAATAAACTTACAGAAATAAAGTTATATATGAATAAATTTTGTACTCCTCATACAAACCTGATTTTGTAGAGTGGTGCTTGAAAGTTTGTGAACGCTTTAGAATTTTCTATATTTTTGCATTTACCCTAAAACCATCAGGTTTTCACACAAGTCCTAAAAGTAGATGAAGAGAACCTAGTTAAACAAATGAGGCAAAACTATTACACTTGATCATTTATTTATTGAGGAAAGTCATCCAATATTACATATTAGTGAGTGGCAAAAGTATGTGAACCTTCAGGGTTAGCAGCTAAAAATGTTTTCAGACAATGGGATGAAAACCAGCTGAGTCGGCACCCTGTTTTATCCAAAGATCAGGGATCTATGAAAGTCTGCTCTTCACAACACGTTTGTGGAGGTGTATCATGGCACGAGCACCTCAGAAAAAAAAGTTATTGATACTCATGAGGCTGGAAAAGGATACAAAGCCATCTCTGAAGAGTTTGGACTCCACCAATCCACAGTAAGACAGATTGTGTACAAATGGAGGAAATTCAAGAGCATTGTTACCCTCCCCCAGAGTGGCCGACCAACAAAAATCACTCCAAGAGCAAGGCGTGTAATAGTTGGCGAGGTCACAAAGGGTAACTTCTACGCAACTGAAAGTCTCTCTCAATTGGCTAATGTTAATGTTCATGCGTCCACCATCAGAAGAACACTGAAGGTCAGTGGTGTGCATGACAGTGTTGCAAGGAGAAAGTCACTGCTCTTCCAAAAGAACATTAGCAAACTACAGACAAGCAGCAAAGATCACGTGGACAAGCCAGAAGGCTATTGGAAGAATGTTTTGCGGACAGATGAGACCAAAATAGAACTTTTTGGTTTAAAAGAAAAGCGTTATATTTGTAGAAAGGAAAACACTGCATTCCAGCATAAGAACCTTATCCCATCTGTGAACCATGGTGGTGGTAGTATCATGGTTTGGGCCTGTTTTGCTGCATCTGGGCCAGGATGACTTGACAACATTGATGGAACAATGAATTCTGCATCATATCAGAATTCTAAAGGAATATGTCAGGACATCTATCCATGAACTGAATCTCAAGAGAAGGTGGGTCATGCAGCAAGACAACGACCCTAAGCAGACAAGTCATTCTACCAAATAAACGGTTAAAGAAGACTAAAGTTAATGTTTTGGGATGGCCAAATCAAAGTCCTGACCTTAATCCAATTGAAATGTTGTGGAAGGACCTGAAGCGAGGAGTTAATGTGAGGAAACCCACCAACATTCCAGAGTTGAAGCTGTTCTGTATGGAGGAATGGGATAAAATTCCTCCAAACCAGTGTGTAGGACTGATCAACAGTTACAGGAAATGTTCAGTTGTAATTATTGCTTCACAGGGACAGTAAATACTGAAAGCAAAGGGTCACACACCTTGACCTCTCACTAATATGTAATATTGGATCATTTTCCTCAATAAATAAATGGGCAAATATAATATTTTTGTCTCATTTGTTTAACTAGGTTCTCTTTGTCTAGGTTTAGGACTTGTGAGAAAATCTGATGATGATTTAGGTCACATTTATGCAGAAATATAGAAAATTCTAAAGGGTTCACAAACTTTCAAGCACCACTGTATAGTCCGGGCAGCAGCTCCACTGCAAAATTAAACATTTAAAATTTAGAGCTAAGAACAGTGTTGCCAATTTCGTGATTTTGTCGCTAGATGAAGTGACTTCCTGTTTTACAATTATGTTTTTTGTCATTTCCTTTTTATTGCGGAAAGACCATCAGAGTCAAATGCAACAACATGACTTTTGTGCTCCTACACCACAATCCTACCCCGTTGTATAATTCTGGAAGCCACTGGCCTCCTACAGCCATGTTACGACAACAATGCCGCAAAATACAACAGGACACATCTACAAGGCAAAATAAGATTAGTGACTTTATAATTGTCAATTATCTTTTTTAAAAAGTAGAAGATAAAACTATTTACATTTTCGGTGGGGAGCTTTATGTTCAAATAAGAGAGAAAGATAAATATATGGAGGTGGTGAGCCAAAGTCAAAGTCAAATTTATTTGTATAGTGCGTTTTACGATGGAGCTTTGTCTCAAAGCAGCTTTACAACTTATGTTATTCACAATTTGAGCAACAGTGAGCGGGAGGTCCCTTAATGCTATAAAAACTCTGATCGCTGGGGTCCTATGTAAGCTAACCCTTTCAACAATATCTGTCGGAACTGATCTAACTGGATTCTTAAAGAATACATTAGCTTTCCCATAATAAAATTTTCGTAAACAATATCAGGCCAGTCATGCAACTGAGGAGAATCAGTAGTCAACTCCTTTCTAGTGACTGCTTTATTGCTAGCCACTAACAGGGCTTTCAACAATTTCATATCATTTTGGGACAAATCCACATAATGATATCCTAAAGAGAACCAAAATCAAAGTTTATATTAATCTCAAATACAGTGCAGAGAGCCTGATGAATACCCTTCCAATACCCGTTCAAAGCCATACATTCCCAAAAGACAGAAATGATTTGCATTTGTTGAACCACACTCTCAAATAGCTGGCTCCTAAATCTGGGTACCATGATTTAGTTCATGATATTTCTACTAATATACATAAATACACATTCAGCAAAAACTGTACTCTGAATTAAAAATTTTCCCCAAGCAAGTGACACGCAGTATGATACTCTCCCGCAGATGCTGGGCATCCAGGCAGGAGCCAGCCAAAAAAATTTTTTTTTCCATTTTCCATACATTAATCAATAAAGTATGTAATATATTCAACACCATTATAAAACAGGTTTTATGTTAATGATTTTGGCCAACTGTGGGTTAATGTAATGAAAGACTACACTATGACACACATTAAACTTTGATACATTCAACTTACAATTAATTTGTCAGGTTGTATCCCCATCAGAAACCAAGGACCACCTGTACATTAGGCTTATCCTGTACAGAGAGTAAGAGAGAAGCAACAAGATATAAAGAACTGATAGCATCTAACTACGTAGCATGTACATACGACATCAGAAATATGCAGATCTAGCAGCATTTAACTACTTTACTGTTGGCAACACTGACAAATAACATATGAAAAGGTTCATAACCTTGAAACATGCCTTTTAAATAAATTATAACTACCTATCTTACTGCTGTAGCTCACAACTCAACATGAGTCAACATAGCAACTAATCTGGATATGCCAGCAAACGTGGCTACAGTCTGAAGAGATCAGTTAGATTTGGTCTCGGGTAATTTGCAGTGTAGACACTTGGTCAAAAAGCAAACTTGAGAAAGAACTCTGATTTGCCCTGAACATAGCCTTGCTGAAACAAAGCCAGAGTAGTGATCAATGTAAACGCTTGTCTTCATATTTAAAAACCTCTTGACCTTAACTGTAGGCATATGGCCACACACTCCCCACAGAAGACACACCAGTGCTCATTCTGTGAAAAGATGTTCCACCGAAAAGATCATCTGAAGAATCACCTCCAGACCCATGACCCTAACAAAGAGGCCTTCAAGTGTGAAGAGTGTGGCAAGAACTACAACACCAAGCTAGGCTACAAGCGTCACATGGCCATGCACTCCGCCACAGCAGGCGACCTGACCTGCAAAGTGTGTCTCCAGAACTACGAAAGCACTCCTGCACTCTTGGAACATCTTAAGAGCCATTCGGGCAAGTCTTCGGGAGGTGCCAAGGAGAAGAAACACCCATGCGATCACTGTGACCGTCGCTTCTACACCCGAAAGGATGTTCGGCGACACATGGTAGTGCACACAGGTCGCAAAGACTTCCTGTGCCAGTACTGTGCCCAGCGCTTCGGAAGGAAAGATCATCTCACACGGCATGTCAAGAAGAGCCACTCACAGGAGTTGCTCAAGATCAAAACAGAACCCCCGGATATGCTGGGGTTGCTTGGTTCTGGCTCGCCAACTTGTGCAGTAAAGGAAGAACTCAGTCCTATGATGTGTAGCATGGGCCACAGTAAAGACTCTATGATGACCAAACCCTTCCGTAGTGGGACCCCTTTTCCAATGAGCATGTACAACCCACACCATCTCCAGGCTATGTCCAGCCCAGGAATGGGCCACCATCACTCCTTGGTTCCTGGGTCGCTGTCTGCTGCCATGGGTATGGGTTGTCCCATGGAGCCTGCTTCTGCCCTACACCACCACCATCCGCATCACCATCACCACCACCCCCACCATCACCATCACCATCCATCTTCACCCCCTCCACATCAACAACAGACCACGCTGCAGCCCCAACCTCAGCAGCAGCAGTCCCAGCCACCCAAGTACCAGCTAGGATCTACCTCATATTTGCTCGAGAAGCCCTTAAAAGTGGAGATGGAGAGCTTCCTAATGGATTTGCAGAGTGGCTTGCCAGTTCCGCCGCCAGTCTCATCCGATCCTCATTCATCTGCCTCACCTAATAAAGATGCTCTGGAGCCCCCACCCAGCCTGACGGACGAGATCTGCGGTGATCCCCTTCTATCCAAGAGTCCAGCCGTCATTGCTGAATCTCTTTGTGCTGCTAACATGGACTTCTCTCATCTTCTGGGATTTTTTCCACTGAACCTGCCTCCGTACAACACCCCCATGAGTACGGGAGGCTTGGTGATGGGCTACACCACCACCTCCTCCAACTCCTCCACATCTTCCTCCACATCAGCGTCGTCACATAGTGCTGAATCACACGCTGCCACAGCAACAGCCACAGTGCCTCTTACCTCTTTGCAACCTCAACATCAGGAGCAGCCTGGCTCCGGTGGAGGCCTCGGTCTCGGACCCTTGCATCCACTTCCACCAGTGTTTAGCTCCAGCCTCAGCACGACCACCTTGCCTCGCTTTCACCAGGCCTTTCAATGAAGCTTCCACCCCACTCTGGTCTGCAATGGGCTCATTCACCTAGGGTGGTTCAGGGCCGAGGAGATTTTGGGCTCCTTCTTGGGGTGGGAGAACTACGCACTTGAACACAAAAGCCTTAACCGAATTAGCCGAATCGCACAAAAAGCTTTTAAATGAGCCTGGAGAAAACCCTTTATTTCCATAAAGGAAGAGAAGCATAGGAAATGCAAATGGAGCTTTTATGTAGGTTTCCCCATTTATACTTTTAGAAACCCTTTCCCTTAACCAATTCCTAGTTAGAAGGGAGCATCAGCAGGCCTTAAGGCATGGTACTGCATACTTAATACAGTAATAATATATGTAGGAGAAAGGCAAAGACTAATATAGGATAAGTATCGTCTTTTAAGGCTGAAACCTAGTCTCACTTAAGTTTCTGTTTTTATGTACGTAAGACTTAACTTGCTATATTGTGAATTTTCGATTCAAGTTGAAGTCAGGTGACATTCAATCAGCCTTAAACTGTCTTTGCAGCCAGGAGTGGAAAATTAGTGGAGGAATGAAGTTGGGATACTGCATCAAAACTCCCCTGCTCTTAAAATTTACCCAAGAGAATTACTTTCAGTATTGCATACTGTATAAACAAGCTGCTTCTTAGTAGGTTTTTTACCAGGATTAATCTATATACTTTCAGTACTGTGCAAAAGTCCACCACTACATTTGTTTTTGTTTAGCAACAGTATAATGGCCATATATAACACTGTCAACAATTGGACCCAACAATTTCAAATTGGATTTGTCACTCAGTAACGTTCTTTTCCATTGATCTTCATTCCAGTATCTCATTCCAGTAACAGGTTTCTTGGCTTCGACCTTCTTTGGAGTGTAGAAGGGTCTAGCTGCCAGATACTGCTATTGCTCAAGTGTAAAGGGGGTTCCACAAAATACTTGATAGTGTAGCATATAGCAGATATCTAAGAAATAATTAAAGTTGGTCATTATACCATTTCAGTGGCACATCTAATCTAATGGTGGCCTAACACTTTTGCACAGTCCTATAAATGCCTAGTTCAAGCTCTTATGTATGGAAATGCTCTTAAAAAACAGCAAACAATATATACAGACAGTCATTAAGAAAATGCAAAGATCCTTCTTTTATGAGTTGTGACCATTATCAATAATATTAGTAGGGAAAAGGCTGTAAGAAATCTCAGGTTTACATTAGTAAAAGGAAGCACTTTGTTTTCTGCAGAAGGCACTTGTCATGGTTAGGTTTCCACCGTGAACCGCTATCTCCCTTCTCCTAGCCAAGCTTTTTAAGTGGAGTTTACAATGTCAAAACATCCAGAAGTTTTTTTTCAGTACTTAAAATTAACAAAGCGCTTCAATGTGGATTCCTCCTTCCTTCCAGCACTAATTTTGACATCTCCATGGCATTCATTACCTCCAGCTCCAGCCCAACACGTTTTATAAGTAATGTTAGAAAGCAAAGATTTTAGGCAGGGCTTTTTGTAGTTTAGGATAAATGCTAAAGTTCACCCTGACATATGTGAATAAAAAAATAAGTAATGACAAGTTAGAAGTAAGAGTATTTTTGCAGTGTATACGATACCTTGGGAAAAAAACTAGTGTATTTGCTTTTATTTTAGTAAAATATAATTTAGACACGTATTAAAATTGTTTTAAAATAATTTTTGCAAAAAAAAGTCAGGTTCACATTATTGGGACCTTAAACAAAAATTGATGAAGTAATTGCTTTTCCTTATAGCTTTCCCTGTACTGTTTGTGCTATGCTTTTCTTGTACACAAGTCAAAGATCACTAGACCTGCATTCTGACCCACATACAATTAAGCAAAATGAGCTACTATTTACCTTTTGTGTTTCTCAGAGAGGCCGTATCCCGACCGAAGTTTGAATTATTGTTTGACGTGTGGCAGTCATTATTATTTTAGAGCTCTCTCTGCGGTACTAAGATTTTTATACAGTTTGGTTCCTATTAGCATCCAAGTTCATATAATTTAACCTGAACAATTCAGTATAAAATGTACTGCATTATTAAAGATGATCTTACAAAGAGCTACAAATTATACAGCACTGATTTGATTAAAGTCCCAGTATGTTTTACAATCAAATTATATAGGGTAAAAATCTAACACCTCGTAGTTAGATCTGTTATATGCCCAGACTGAAT
>JAVSBU010000035.1:2554335-2566701 GCA_033118015.1 Loricariichthys derbyi
ATTCAATGAGAATATTTCATTCATTCAGATCTAGGATGTGTTATTTTAGTGTTCCCTTTAATTTTTTGAGCAGTGTATATTACTCATAAATTTAACATTAATCCACAATGCAGAAAACATTTTAAAATAAAGAGAAAAAAACCCCCACTGAATTAGAAGTGTCCAAACTTTTGACTCTTGCTGTATAACACCAGTACATATATATAAGGATATATAGTGTTATATTAATGTCAGCATGCAGTATCTCACAAAAGTGAGTAAACCCCTCACATTTCTGCAGATATTTTATTATATCTTTATGGGCCTACACTATAGAAATGAAACTCTGATATTACAAAGTAGTCAGTGTACAGCTTGAATACAGTAAACGGTATATATTTACTGTCTCCTGAAAATAACTCAACACAATCAATAATGTCTAAATCTGCCATGTATTTTTTCTTAAATCTCAGTTTCTGCCTATGTTGCATATGCACATTTCAGACCCTTTTTTGCATATGCACAACAGTGAGGAAAATAAATATTTGAACATCCTGTGAATTTGCACGTTCTCCCACTTAGAAATCATGGAGGGGTCTGAAATTTTCATCTTAGGTGCATGTCCACTGTGAAAGACATAATCTAAAAGAAAAAATCCAGAAATCACAGTGTATGATTTTTAAATAATTTGTTTGTGCATTACTGCTGCAAATAAGTATTTGAACACCTGTGAAAATCAATGTTAATATTTGGTACATTAGTCTTTGTTTGCAATTACAGAGGTCAAACATTGAAATACCAGCTCATGTCGTAAATACAACAAGAAATACGTTTCACCATCAAATTAAAGACAGTTTCCCATTCTGTAAATGTGTTTGTGAGAGAGAATGTGAGAGCAGGATATGGAACATCTGAGTGAATCGATGTGCTGTGGTCAGGCATACAGTTAAATGATTTTACCCACCGTAAAGAGTAAAAAAAATCAATTTGTGGTGGTCAATGTTGATATTAAATAATTTTCTGGATGATGATTAGTGTGCTATTACAGAGGTTTTGCAGTATTGGTACTAATTAACATGGTGTTAATGTAGTATATCCTCCTAAGACCCGGCCCATTCATTTATGTCCTTTATAATGGACATTTGAACAGAAATTGTAAGACTTTTTTTCCCCCTTGGTTCTCAGGAGGATATACCTATTTTAGAGGAGCAATAAGAACATTTTATTTTACATTTCAATTTCAACTCTGTTATAAACATGAGTTGGGGGGGGATAAAATTCACTTAGTCCTTCATCAATATATTTGACGAGAGTATGACTAAATAAAATGAAACATGCTTTTTCTGTATTTTCAGGGATGAGAGCTGTGTAATTTTCTTTCACTATTTTATTATTTCAGGACCAATTAGTCAGCACTACTGTTAATTGTCTTTTGTGAATGTAAGCGTGATCAGCTCTATTGATTGCACTCATTGTTTATTGGAGTAACAGTTAAAGACCATAGGACAATATGAAATCAAGAGTTAATTTTGTACTTTTTGTACCTCTTCATGTTTTTATAATTCCAAAACTCCTCTCATTTCAGAACGACTTCTTTCCACATGAAGAGACCTTGCGTACCTCCTCGCAGTCTGCTGTAGCACAGATTTCTGAATCGCAAGTCCTCGTGTACCTCAGGTTCAAACGGCCAACACTGAAACGTTATAATATCAAAGAGTAAAACTTTTATTATTAGTGCTCCCCCAAAGGGGACATGCCTCACCTACTCAATGACAGTTCATTCAGCTCTAGACAGGAGCTACTGGACCTGCAGGACAAAGCCATGGGCTTCAGTGTGGATTTAATCAGCCCACTTGAGTCGCAGGTCAGCACACCCACTGGTTCCACCCCATGCAGTCCAGGACAAGACGCGCCCATCAGGACCACTAAGAAAGGAGTTGATCTCTCTGAAACAGCAGTGGGGGTTAATTTTATGTCCACAGATACAGAGAACCTGTGTGGATGGGGTGTTCTGACACCCCGATGCATCCAGGTCTTTAACAGAGCCCGCTGGGTGCTCTTCTTCCTGTGCGTGGCCTCCTTTCTCCAGGGAATGATCATCAATGGCTTCATCAACACAGTCATCACGTCCATCGAGCGGCGATTTGACCTGCGCAGTTATCAGGTCTGTATTGTATGCTCAAATGCCTGATAGCAGGTTTTAATTTTTTGTTTCGGAATCAAATTTCCCCATAAAAAGTAATGTAATAGGATTACCGTATTTTCCAGACTATAAAGCACACCGGATTATTAAGCGCAGTATCAACGAGTGGATCTAATTCCATACATAAGGTGTATCAGATTATAAGGCGCATTCAGCAAAACAAAACAGTCAAATAAGTTGAACTTTATTCAACTCATTCATATTAACTCATATTAAGTTGTAAGATAAAATAAAAAGAAAAACAATACACTCCCTTTTTCAGTTCATTCCTCCTTCATAAACCATTAAATCCATCATTCTCAGTGTCTGACGTAAACGGTTGAGCAATTTCAGCATCAAGCATGTCTACAGCTCTCATTATTATCTGAGTCTCATTGCTGTTACTTATACGTTTAGTGATGATTCTGCCCTTCGTGAAAGTTTGAATAGAGTCGAATACAGACTGTAGAGACTCTTCTACCTGCTGTTCTCTGTTCCATAACGTCCTCTAACTGTGGCCATAGTGTTTTGTTCCCCCTGAAACTGGTTGGTCTTAATTTCAATCTGTAGAGTAAAAACCTCCAGCAAACCAATCCAATTCCACACCATTGATTAATTAGTCTGATTGCCTATGGCAATCACACTATTGAAATCCGAATGTCATCTATCTTCTTCTCTTTATTCAGACGTTTTTTTGACGTGTCATTTCGCCCGCAGTTTTCGAGATATCGACACAGGACAAACACCGAAACGTGCAGAATTCTTGTGTGACGGTTGCTTGTATACAGATAAGAAATCGCACGTTGCATTCACACACTAAACGTGAAAACGTGAGAAAATTTTCCCATTGACTTAACATTACAGCCAATTTCGGACGGCCATAATTCTGACAATTTTTGAGCTAGAAACATGAAATTCACCATGCATGGAACGTGGGGCACATTGACACGGCACTTGAAGTCACGGCGTGATCGAGCACTCCAGTCACTTTTTACCACGCCCACAATTTTTGGCCTTAGGAAACCCATTGAGCAGAATGTTATTTGGCCGTTTTTTTGACCCTTAATTTGCCCCGCAGTTTTCGAAATATCAACACGGGACAAACACCGAAACGTGCAGAATTCTCAGGAGACGGTTGCTTGTATCCAGATAAGAAATTGCATGTCGCATTCGCACGCTACGCGTGAAAACGTGAGAACAATTTCCCATTGACTTAACATTACAGGCAACTTCAGATGGCCGTAACTGACAGTTTTTGAGGTAGAAACATGAAAATCGGCATGCATGGACCAAGGGGCACCCTGACCCGGCACTTGCATCGTGGCAAATCTCACTCACATTTTCTGCAGGAAATGTACCTCTCTAGTTAATGTTGAAATTTCTCGCAGCTTCTCTATTTCCATGTTCTGTTGCGTACCTTATAGCCTTTAGTTTGAAATCCACTTCATAAGCCCGTCTCTTAACGGGCGCCATTTTGAGTTCATAACAAACACCCTGACTATGGGTACCGTAATGCTCCTAAACTCCGTCAAGTGCTTCGGCTTCGTTGCTTACCAAAGCCCTTCTAAAACATTTTGATAGATTTTTGAGCACCGTGTACCACATAAAATTGGTGAGAATCCATACTTAAGGCGCACCGGATTATAAGGCGAACTGTCGATTTTTGATCAAATTAAACGATTTTAAGTGCTCCTTGTAGTGCGGAAGATACGGTAATCTGTTTCTGTCCCTCAAATGTTTGTTTTTACACCCATATTCGTGTGCAGTTAATGGTTAGAAGTATGAGTAAAGAAAATGTAATACAATGCATAATCAATAAAGACGTGAACTAAGACATGACATAAGTGAAGATAAAGTGAAACTGTATAGCCATTGAGGAGAATGCACCTTAACTGGGACAGCGGCACTGAGACAGGGTGTGTCTAAAATTGCACCCTTATACTGATATACAGTACTGTGTTTTTTTCATTATTTTAAAATCTTCTGCATTGTAGATTAATACTAAAGCAATTTAAACTATGAATACATATGGAATTATTTAGTAACCAAAAAAGTGTTAAACAAACCAGAATATGTTTTATATTTTTAGTCCTTTAAAGTAGGCAGCTCTTACTTAAATGACAGCTTTGCCCAGTTTTGGCATTTTCTCAAGTCAGCTTTACAAGGTCATCACCTGGAATGGCTTTCGGTTGACAGTTGAGCTTTGTCAAGAGAATTTCTTGTGCTCTTAATGTATTTGAGACCATCAGTTGTGTTATGAAGAGGTAGAGTTTTTATACAGTGAATATCCCTATTTGAGTAAAGTTCTAATTCATATTATGGCAAGAACTACTCAACTAAGTAAAGACAAATTCAGTCCAACATTACTTTAAGAAATAAAGGTCAGTCAATCCAAAAAATTTAAAGAACTTTGAAAGTATCTAACCAACAAGTGCTCAGCACCTCTGGGAACTCCCTCAGTACTGTTACAAAACCATTTCAGGTGATTATTGGTGGCTGTAATCATGAAGTTGATTGAGAGAAGTAAGAGAGTGTGCAAAGATGCAATCAAAGCAAAAGGTGCCTACTTTGAAGAATCTATAATCTAAATTTTGGTTTGTTTAACACTTAAGTTTACTACATGGTTCCTTTATAGTCTGGATGTCTTCTGTATTAATTTACAATGTAGGAAAAAATAGAAACATTAAATAAGATGTGTCCAAACTTTTGACTGGTACTGTACATGCACATAATATAATAATAAAATAATATAGTATAATATCCATAAAATGTCTATGATCCTGCACTTAAATTCTTTTGGGTTTTATTTATCTGTGACTCTTGGAGATGATACCACTGATACAATTTTAGAGATAGCAGTAATATTGACTATAAGCTAAATGAGAGTGATTCATCTTAAAAGTAAGCATGATTGCTAACTAATTTATTCCTGTACTCACAGGCTGGACTCATCGCTAGCTCTTATGACATTGCTGCATGCGTGTGCCTGACATTCGTGAGCTACTTTGGTGGCACGGGTCACAAGCCCCGCTGGTTGGGTTGGGGTGTCCTCATCATGGCGATCGGCTCACTGGTGTTTGCTCTGCCACACTTTACCACATCATCCTATCAGCCAAGAGTGCTGGAGCACTCCGGTCTGTGCTCGTCCAATCACACGGAAGTATGCGAGAGCAGCAAAGGAAGTGGACTCTCAGCATACCGCTATGTCTTTATGCTGGGACAATTTCTACATGGCATCGGTGCAACACCACTCTACACACTAGGGGTCACCTACCTGGATGAGAATGTCAAGTCCAGCTATGCACCCGTCTATATAGGTGAGTGTGGAGCAAGGGTCTTGAGTTTTAGACCACATTTATAATTTGTATCTGCAATATATCCTGAACAGATTTAACCACTTACATGTGCAGCTGATACAGGTACTTCCCGTTTTACGATGGCATGACTTGGTTTGCACTACAAAATGGGAAAATGGAGGTTATTACTTGCAATTTTTAAGTGTTTTATAGGAGTAATGACAACATATACCTTACTTGCATTCATTTATATATAATACATACACAGTATAATGTGTGTGTGTCAAACATAAATCTCAAACCATAAACAAAGTGCATTAGCCAGGATAAATAACAAAAATCCTTCTTATACATAAAATGAATATTACATCCTGATCAAATAAACGAAACTCTAGGCTTTATCAATATACATAACAAAAGCAGCTTTTATTAATATTTTGTAAATAATAAACAGATCAACACAAAAGTGCTTCATGTAGGATTAAGAACAAAAATATATATTGTGCACCAATAAAAACACATGTTGCTGCAGATACATGTTTAAGGGTTACTGACACCCTATGGTGAAATTGTGAGGTTTCTGGCCAGAAATACGAGCTGGTCTACATTGTCCAGCTTCAGAGCTGCCCTTTTAAATGTGATAATGTTGCCCCATGTGCTAAAACAAACCCTCTCAGAGGGTGAGGTTGTGGCCTGAATGCACAAGTACTGTTTTGCCAGTTGGCTTATTCTGGGGAAGTTTTTATTCATAGACCAATCCAGTGTCACCGCAGCTAGACCACGGCACTGTTCTCCGGAACAATTTACAGCACGCTGAAATCTGAAGTTTGTCAGATCTTATAAAGCTGAGCCACTTCCATGCCACTGAATTAGTCCTCCCTCTCTTATTAACGATGTCATTTGTTTTATCGCTTGAGGAAGCTTGTTCAGCCACCTCTGTATCGCCTTACGGGCGCTTATTTTGCATCCGAAAGGTTCCGCTGCAGCTTAGCCTAGCCTGTCTAGCTACGTACCTGTAATGACTTCAACACGCACTGACGTAGCCAGGCTACGGAGGCCGATAGTGAACTGACTGCAGCGCCCTGAATGTAATAAATGTCTGTCAGTGACAGACGCTGTAAATAATACATATCGAAATACCTAAAAAATATTTTACCGTTATTGAAACATTTCAATCATGGTAAATACTGTTATCAAATTATTGTCCAGATCTAACCATACCTGTATGGAGTCAGTTTTTACAGTCAGATGTCCCGAACCGGCCAACCACTGGTGCATATGGGAGACCCAAGTGAGGTCAGGCAGGGTGCAGTACAAGGACAGGCCCTGGACAAAGCCCACCTATGGGGTGCGCTCCAGTCCTAGGGAGACTACTGCCTGGCCCCTTTAAGTTTGGCTGGTGCAGCCACATCGGGGAGCATTTCCTTCGCCGCTGCCGTGTATTTTCTCTCCACCCGGGCCGTATCAACATGACTAGGCAGGCTCCAGGACAGAACCGGAAGGTGACGTAAGGTGCAGAGATAAAGCTAACTGTCCCTACACTCAAACCCTGCTGGTTACCTCCGGTCTCCTGACCGTACTCCCTTTTATGAAGGAAGGGTGGTACCATTGTCCCTCACCTTCTCTGGCGCCAAAGAGCGAGACTGGTACATGCGCCCGTGAGCGTGCCCCACGATTTGTGCACATAAGTGTAGGATATGTGCACCAGCCTCGGGACGTGCTTAGCGTATAAAGATGGAACCACGCGTCTAAGAAAACCCATCTAAAAACGCCCCATATCGGCGAATCATAGCAATCGCCGGGCCAACAGATGGTACGAAAATGTGGCTTACCGTAGACGATGAACCGTGCGGCTCGCCTTTTAAAACGCCAGTCACAGCTGAATACAATCACCACTAATAGTAATGGCATCTGCAGCACCGATCGCACATGTACAGACGCTAAAGCTTTGACGGATTCAGCTGTGACGTCAGGCTCACGGCAGACTGCCGATGGAAAACAAACGCAGACCTGGCATGACATCTGACAATTTCCTACATACCCTAATTTGTTGTATGCCTCTTGTCGAATATATAACAGCACCAGTCTCATTGGCTCAGGAGTATACAAGTTTATGACAGTAAATCTAGTTTATGATTTTTGTATCTGGATCATGTGCTTCTCCGGTGCCATTAAAGCCAAGTGGTTTAGCGAAGTATCCCACATTCCTTGTAAATGTGTCATTTTTATCCAGTACTAAATACAATAACAATGTCTCTCTTCCAGCACAATTTATGCAACAATGTCTCACTGCTCCTCTTCAGAGGTTCTGCAGACAGGCAGCTCAAATTGGATTTAACCAATTTGAATTCAGATTTTTTTCAGTTCAGCAGTGACACGGAGGTCTTTAAAAACTCCAGCAGCACTGCTGTGTCTGATCTAATCATAACAGTAACGCACCACCACATCAAAGCCACTGCAGTGTTGAGAATGGTCCACCACCCAAATAGCAGCTGATCTGTGGTGGTCCTGGCCATTAGAGAACAAAGTAAAGGGACTTACAAAGTATTTAGAGAAACAGATGAACTATAGTCTGTAATTGTAGTTACAGAATCTGTATGGAAAGTGCAACTGATAACATGGACTGCGTGAATAAACAGGAATCTGTGAGTGTAAATCAGACTATAATTAGTTTTGTGCACATTTCCAAGTCTGACTAGTTAAGTTGGATTTGATAACAACGGGATGGCACAGTGGTTAGTACTTCAGAACTGTGTCCCAATCTGGCCGATGCCTGAGTGCACTTTGCATGTTTTTTTCATGGGTTTCTACTGGGTAATCTCCTCCTACATTTCATGCATTAGGTCAGTTGGCATCTTAAGTACCCCAGTGTGAGTGTATGTGGCTGTCTATTCTGCAAGGGATTTTTCCAGGATGGTTCCCAGTATATAAAGTGATTGAGTAAACAATAGCATGAATGAACTACAACATATTGTACTACCCATAATATTGCCTTTAGCAATGAAGGTGTGCCTCATCTGCTTTCTTTCTGCTATTCAATTGACGCTAAACAAACTTATAAAAACACAGACGTATATAAAGAAATACATGAACACAGAATTGAAAGGGCTGAACAATGATGCTAGCATGAAGTAAAACTATATATAAAATATATGAATTACGCTACTTTGACAGAGACGACCAATTAATTGACAAAAATAGCCTGAAAATGCTTGGTATTGTTCAGAAATGTCTTTTTAAACAAAGTAGTACATTGTACGATTATAAATCACTTGTTAACAATCAATTAATGCTTTGATATGGAGTATTTTATCATCAAATTAGCACCTCAAACAGCACGGTCGTCTCTGAAATTCATCATCAAATCATGCAGACGAACGCATTCTACGAGGCCGGCGACCTTTCTCTCATCTGATTATTAGAATTCTATTCTTGACATTGTTCATGTATACCTAGATTGCTTACTTTCAACCTCGGACATGGGCTTGAACCATTTCTTAAGCCCAATCATCTGGTCCCCATGCCTGGCTTCTGTTTTCTCTTATTTCTCTTATGAGAAACCATGACGGCAGCAGACGATATGAATAGTCACATGGCAGTCGTGAACCAATCAAATGGCTCAGATTGAAAGAATGAGCGCTGGAAATAGAGATGGCGGACAGTGCAAAAAATTTTTTTTAGTAAAATTAAAAAGTAGACGGCGCAGAGTGGTGGAGTAGGTGGAAAATGCGCCTGGCGCCGGCATAATTTGACAGCTCTGTGAACATTCAATTTCAGAAAAATATCTGATTTGCCTTGCAAATGTCAACCAAACATCTGATTTTTTTTTTTTTGTCCTACTTTTTTCGATATTGAACAATGAGGTACTGTGGGAAAGTCTTAGGCCACCATCAGCTTTGTTGTTTTAGCAATAGTATTATAATCAAATAACATATTCTGGATGACTGGGCTCATACATTTCAAACTTGTATTCGACACTCCATAATACTCTTTTCTTCTGATCTTCATTCCAGTCTTTCTGAGCTTTAGCATCTTAGCCGTCTCACCCTGTTTCCCTTCTGAAAAAGTGTTTTTTTGGCTGCTACGCTTCCAAACAGATCATTCCTGATCAAACTTATTCTGACTGTAAAAGGGTTAACTTGGCATCCCAACGAAACACTAAATACTTACCACCGTAGATAAGTTTTTAAATACATCATACATGTTTCTTGAATTTTCTGATTGTATTCTAATAAGACTGAGAAATACAGTCTGGCCAAAAAAGGTCACCACCTGTGTTATGATCTGCTGCTGTTGGTCAAGTTTAACAACATTATGTGCCCAAAGAATGAGGTCAGCTGATACCTGAATATACTGAACGATCAGGTTATTCCATCAATGGATTTTTTTTCTTCCCTGATGGCACGGGCATATACCAAGATGACAATGCCAGGATTCATCAGGCTCAAATTGTGAAAGAGTGAATCATTGAGTATGAGACATTATTTTCAAACATGGATTGGCCACCACGGAGTCCAGACATGAACCCCATTGAGAATCTTTGGGATGTACTGGAGAAGACTTTGCTAAATTGTTTAAATCTCCCATCATCAATACAAGATCTTGGGGAAAAACTAAAGTAACTCTGGACAGAAATAAATGTTGTGAAATTGCAGAAGCTTATGGAAATGATGCCACAATGAATGTGTGCTGTAAGCAAATTCTAGCCATTTAGTGTAATTATATATGGTCATTATTCCTTCATTTTTTCTGCTGAATCCATACCCATGTTCTATCTAATCTAATGCTGGTCTAAGACTGTTGCACGGTACTGTAGGTAGTCTAGAGACCGTGTTACACAGTTACCATGAACATGTTTGTCAAATGAAAGGCTAACATCGTAAAATGTAATTTTGTAATTCACTTGAATGACTTGGCATTTGCAGGTGTCACACAACGCTCTGAAGGGAACTGCGATTCCCTTCGGTCACAGCCGGGAGGCATCAGTGTAGCACGAGGGAACCAGGTAATTGGCAAACTGCCTTCACCTGAGTTTTGATCGGCGTTCCCTATTTAAGCTCGGTTCTCTCGTGCTACGACGCGAAGTATTGCCACAATTTCCGTGCCTTACCGAGCGTTTACTTTCTATATGATATTTTGGATTACGACCTTTTGCCTGCCTCTTTGACTACGCGTTTGCTTCTACGATATTCCTGTTACCGGTGATTACCTTATTCAGTCTGACTATGATCTGCCTAGCCCTGTGTGTTCCGTGTAGTGTTTGTTTGGTTTGCGTTCGTCTTCGGTTTCCTGTTGTTCGTCGTTTGTTTAAATAAATGTTTATTTCGTTAGTTCCGTGTTTGTCTGTGCCTCCACCATGTCACATGCAATGAGGAAACCACGCTACCTCCCCCCTAGTGGTAGGTGAAATGACCAATCAATCCCAGAGCAAATGATGTGAGGCTTATTAGCAGATTACCAAAACATAGACCTATATTAAACAAGACAAAATGCATACAAACAAACATGAAATTTGCAGATTTTTAACTCTGTTCAACTCTCTTATGAATTATTGTTTATTAATATTTATCGTGGACTGTTTTTAACCATTTTCCCCTTTTAACTGATTTCACTTCATGAATTACAGCACCCTAGGTATGGGGGTATGCTTAGTGTATATTCTTATATCAACCCATTACAATAACACTCTACTTAAGGTATCTCACCCAAAATCATGAGAGTGTGTGTTAGGATTAGGATTTGTCATCTTCTCTGTTCTGGATTAGAATCCAGGCTTAATGACACTCTATATACACACGTCCCAAATATATTACAAAACGTGCATTGTCAGGGGAAAGCTTTTTTGGGGTTCATACTGTGGATGGCAGGTTGTATTTTCAGAGTTGCTTTAATATACATTGAAGCAGAGACGGTTTACAGAAGTGCATTAACATGTTTACAGTAGTTAGTTGTCAGCTCCAGCAATAAACAAAAATTCAAGGCACAGTCAAAAATCAGTCAGGATACCAAATAAAGAAACAAAGTTTACATATAGATACAACTGATGCAATTTGACAATCCAACAGATTGTGGGTCAAACCCCTTTACTCAGAGAGGGGACCATCTCGTCCATAATGCAGTAATTTAACTGCTATCTCCCCACAATCCCACATTTTGATCCTTCTAGGTAGCAAATGTCTTAACATGCAGAAATTTAAAGATCACACTCAGGTGTACAAAGCTGCTTTACTAAAGCCCAAGGCAGAATTCCACTCAGCTAGCATTACTAATTGTCATTGTAATGCGAGAGCACTGTTTTTTACCATAAACAAGCTCCTGCAACCTGCTAATAGCTTTCCGTGTTCTTTGTAGCGACTTTTTATTGTTTTTTACTGACAAGGTGAAGAATATTTATTCTTCCTTTCAGTCCGTTCCCTCCTCCTCAGACTACCCAGAACCACAACATTTAACTGTAACGCCGTTATCTGATTTTAACCCAGTTGATGAGAGTTTTATTGCTGGTCTTATCAAAGTGGCTCGATCGACTACTTGTGTTTTAGACCCCTTGCCGTCCCCCTTACTAAAGGCATGTCTGTCAGCTATGTGCCCACTCATTGCTAGGATTATTAATTCTTCCCTCAGCTCAGGATTGGTTCCCTTGAGCTTGAAATTGGCTGCTATTACCCCGATTTTAAAGAAGTATGGACTACCTCCTGCTGATTTGAATAGTTATCGTCCTATATCGAATCTCCCTTTCTTGAGTAAAGTATTGGAGCGTTGTGTGTTAACACAACTGCAGGAACATCTCATGAGGAACAATTTATTTGAAAAATTTCAATACGGTTTTACAAAAAAATCACAGCACTGAGACAGCCCTGGTTAGGGTTATGAATGATTTACTGTTGGTGGCAGATTCTGGACAGGTGAGCA